>WYDI02141886.1:0-56126 GCA_009867235.2 Psittacus erithacus | reverse complement strand
GGGAGTTGTATTCTTTTGATTCTCTTCCCCATCTCTCCGGGACCGAGGGAGGAGGTGGGGGGGCAGTGAGTGGGCTGCGTGGCAGGCCTAAACCACGACAGGACAAAACACTGTTTTCTCCTTATCTTCATGGAGATGTTCAAATGGTCTTTATTGTCTCATCTGATGATTTTTTGCTACTGAGTAATGACACACACCTTCTGAGGAGCTGCGTCATGGAGAATGTGTCATTGTTACTTCTTATATTCCATTCTACTGCTGCTAATCACAGTGTCTTTTCCTTTTTGGTAGACCACCAAGGTATAATATGCACGACATTGCCAGGTTTTAAGAACATACTTCGCTTACTGCTAGATAGACATGATTTATTTTTGGACATTTTAATATCTGCCTGTACAGATACTTGCAAGCCCTACATGTTAAAATTCTGCTTAAAGACCCTTAATGGATTGGTATTAAACCATGATACTAATAAAGTCCTGGATACAATTTAGTAAAGTCAAAAGTCTTTCTTAAATTGCTTTATAATTTAGAACAGGAACTTCATTAATGAGAAACATATCAGTGTAAGATCAAAGAACACATTATGCTGGTAGCAATAATTTGCTGCTACAGAAATTTACTCCCTGGCATATATTTTGCTTTAATGTTACAACTGTATTTGAGCATTACAAAAGGAAATTATGCACGAAAACTTGGCAGCAGCCAGGTAGACACAGACATAGGTAGACACTGAAATTCACAGATCTACTCCTGATGCTCGTGAACCTTACACTTCAAAAAGCTAATTTTTTATGATATCAAATATGTTTTGGGAACCAAAGGTAATTACAGAAATCTGGTTACATATTGCACATAAGTGATCAATATTCACTCCTGTTTACTGAAACAGTGCATCATATTTACCAGTTTTGTAAATGTTCTTCTAACATGCAAAAAGAAGAGATAAACAAAACATTATCAAGTCTGTACTACATTTAAACATTTGATTGAGAAAGAGCAACACAGCTGTGAAAATGAGATGAAATATCAACAATAAATGAAATTTCATCTTTAAATTAGTTAAATTGTTAACTTGAAGATTAAATATTATTGGAATTTCATAAACAGCTCTAAAAAGAGGGCCATCTGGTTGGTCATAAACCCTAATGAAGATGTTGTACCACACTTAATGAAATCCAGAGCTTGAGAAAGATCAAGTATTTTTTACCTTAGAATAAAATAATATGTAGCATCTAAATCTTTTGAGCTATACTGTCAACAGCTCACTCCAGTTGCATCTGCCCTATACTCTGGGCAGAGTGTCAGTCATTCCATGTGATTTTACAACTAGACATCCACAGACTTTGACATCCACAATATCAAAAGCCCTAATTATCTGGGAGGCAACATGGACTGACAACCTTCAAGAAAATAAGTAATTTAGAAGTCCAAATTCAATCTAAAAATCTGGTCAACTCAAATAATTCTCATTTTTCTCACAATATGAAGTCTTTGACACAATGGGATTGACAGCTATACAGGAAAACATCACTTTCAGGGTCTGGGATCTACTGCACTTCCTGCCTCTCTGGCCCTCAGTTGTGGCTAGGATGACTCACCAGAAATTTAGCAGCAAAGTTCTAAAAGTTAATACAGCACCAAGTTAGACTGTATGCAAGCTGAAAAGATGAAATTGAGAGAAACAGGGAGTTGAAAAATCCCACAACACTGCCTGAATCATCTGTTGCCTAACTGCTTACAGGTGCATATAAGGAAAATACAGACCTAGAGTAAATATCCACCTACATAAACAGGTTTTTTGGGGGAGATTTTTCACCGCCTCTAATATTCAAAAAATTACGAAATCTTTCTTTTCTTTAACATGTTTGAAATAGATTGGGGTTTTTTATTGCAACAATTATCATCTCTGAACAGCATCAATTGTTTCACTTAAGGGACAAAACCCATACTGATGGCAGAATACAGGTCACTCTCAGCACAGAATCAAAATCCCATTCAAGATTTAGGACAGAGAGGGCTACTTAGCTCCACGGGCTCACGAAGTGTAGATTTTGTTCATCTTAGCTGAAGGACCAGGGGGTGAAAGGAGTTTCTGGCAAAATTCTTTTGACTAGTTGCTCAGCAAAAGCCGCAAAATGTTAACTTTCCCATGAGGTGAAGACCCACACAGCAACAAACACAGCAAGTAGGAAGGACTTCTCCAGTTTGTTGCTGCAATAATGATTTCTATTAATATTATAAATAAGAGATCCCATAGCCATCCTATCCCCTACAGTCTCCAGTTGCGTTAATGACTGATTTTGTAAGAAATAACACTGCTATTTGGCCTAAATCCATGACATCTCCATCTACGAGCTCTTGAAACTCTTAAGAAATCCCATCCCAACCTCTCCATGTTCACCCTTCAGCTTTGAAGCAGATGGTCCCCAATACAAGGCTGCGAACTAAAGCCACTATAGGAACATTAGTGGCTGAGTGTTTTGTGGTTTTCCTCTGAAATTGCTCAGGAATAGCAGCTGTAACACATGTGAGTGCCAAAGCCACAAATCGCAAACAATTTTTATGCTAAGAGAGAATAAACAGTGAAGCAGACAGGATACTCCAGGTGCTTTTCTTGCCCTTTTCTGGATTTCTATTTGATCTAGCAGTTTATCATCACAAAGATGAAGCAAATGCTGTGCAGTGCTCTGCAATACTATAGGAAAAGAGTGATTTATTATGTAAGGAATGATAAAAGCATTCAGATTTTTTAAGTTGTATTTCATCATGAACAAATAATAAGTGATTGCATATTGCAGCAAAAATTCAAGTTTCATTACACAGAAAAACAGAGGCATAATGTTGCAGTTCAGCAAAGCTGATGAGAACGTTTTCATTTTGTTTTCTGCCTTGTTTTTGTTAGCATTGAAATGCTACCACATACTGCAAAGCAGACAGAATGCTGAGGTAGCTTTGTATTGCATAGCATAAATCACACAATTGTAACCTCAAATTAAAACCAGCTAGCAGACAATACAGAATGCCCGTGACTGAAAAACATCATTATGTGACTATACTGGGTTAGGTTCCAAGACCATAACACCTCAGGGAAATTCCCAGAAAAATCTTTGATGTTATATGAACTATTTATAAAGTGTAGTATGAACCCCATGATTTCTGCAGCCGTGTTAGATATTTAGGTCTGCAAATACCAGCCTTTTCTTACTGTCTCTGTATAAAACCTAACAACTGTATTTATGTAAGTATTTAAAACATTTTTAAATTTTCGGATGTGCAATTAAATTGTAGGCAGAAGAATCATGCACTGCCATGATAAAAATTCATTATAAATAGCTATGTCTGAAACTGGAAAAAAAGTATTTTGCTATCAGGGACTAAGAAGACCACAATACACAGTGTCAAAGCCATTAACAGGGAAAGATAAGTTGCTTTTTAAAAAGGATGATCCTAGTTCATGATACACTGTAGTTCTGTTCCTTGTGCAGCTACTGCTGCCACATCAAAAGACACAAAAAAGATTATTCTAGTTCAACAGTTGCTTGTAAATCCAGATAGTCAGAGCATATGAGGCAGCATGGGATAAAGCATAAATACAGTTCAAGATGACAGTAAATGGATGCCAGAGAATCAGTAGTGGAATGGATAGGATGCAAGTCCAGACAAGAGCACTTATGTTAAAAGGAACAGGTTTGTGACATGATGGCCTTAAGTACAAAGATGAATACTACAACCAGATGCTAGGAGGCAATTGCTTTTCAGTTTACCTTGATGCAAGCGCTTTTACAAGGTTCACTGTGCAAGGTGTTACCATTTTCCAGGCTAAACTCAGAGTCCTGATGCCCATTCTAAACTAGGAGTATCTCTTTCACATGGAAAACTCATAATGAATCCTAATGTTGTAGGGCAAGTTATGTTATCGGACGCAGAAAGACAAGGTTTCTTTGAGAAATAAGGTGAAGCTTAAAGAACATCACATCATCATGTTCAAAATGGAACATAAAAAGCATTTCAGGAATCAAGCATTTCTACTGTTAACTCTCTGAGCTACAAAGGACATTGTGGAAGGAAAAAGAGCTTGAAAGAAGCAGGCATGTCATTAAAATAAGGAACATTGCTTGGAAGTGAAGTGTACACAGAAAGGGAGGAGCCAAAAGAAGACATCAGGCCAGGGAGTATGGACATATATCATTTCTGCACACTAAGAAGTGAAATCTTCTGAATAGGACTAGGAGTTATTATTTTGTAAAGAAACATTTCAAATAATCTGACAAGCCCAGCTCTTTCATATTGTAGCATTTCACCTCAAGCCATGGAAGAGTTCTATATAAACCTCTCCCAGCACTACATCTGTCCAGTAGTATAGGAGAGAGAGCCTGTAACAGAAGCAACAAAATTCAACTCCCTTAGGGAAATAGTCATAGGAAATTCCAGCAGCAGATTGACACCACCTTCTTTAAATTGTAACATTTGGAGTTTCTATGTTTAATAAATCTGTTAATGATTTGTTTATATTCTATTTACTTGATGATCTAGAAATAGTATGTTGTATCTAACACTACATTATCATACTTACTTTTTGCTTTTTATTTTTTCAAGACTTTCTTTGAATTCCTTCTATCAGTCTTGTATCTAGGGACCAAGAAAGCTGATGTGCTTTTAGTAGTTTAACAAGAAAACTGCTGAACCCTGCTTCTGGATCCATAAAAATGAAAAGTACTCTTCTACAATCTAAGCTGCTATAGAACGTGCCCTTTTTTTCTTTTCAAGGCAACAATAATTAGTAAGAGATAATCAGCTGCTTTTGTCATGATCTTGGTTACCTTACTAACAGTTTTCATAATGAATCATGAAGGAAAACTATTTCTATTTCAACAACCCTAATAAAATTCCCTGAAGAACTAATTCTATAAAACAATAATTCCTTGTTATTCAAGTTGGAAATTCAGATTCTCAGTATCAAGGTATCACTATATTCCATGGTAGGATTTCTGAAAACACAAATTACTTAGAAGCACAGACTTCTGAAGGAAGTCACTCAACTGAAATTTAAGTATCGTCACAAGAGACCGAACTGGGAATGAACTGCTTTACTCCTTAATTTACTCCAAAATTGTGCCTAAGATTATGATGCATCTGTTTTCCAACAAAATCATGTTTTTACACTAGAGCTTTGTTGAGAAAGATAAATCTATTTTATGGAGGATTTTGATATTTCACAATTTGATTTTATCCCCATTAGTTTAAATCAATTGTCGGCATAACTGACAGGGAACCTGTAAAGCGAATTGTTATCAAAACCCAGGGACTCTCTGAAGCTAACCCAAGAAAAATGTGAAATCATATCTTTCAAACAAACAGAAAAAGTTATTGCAGCCAAGCAGTTTTGCTGAGCCAAAGCAGACGCAGTAGGAAAAAAAAGAAAAAAAAAAAATAATTCTCAGAGAACCAGAAACAAAACAGGTTAGTAGACAATGCAGATAAAAATAAACCTATGTGACTAATAAAGAGGTTGAAGAAATCACTGAAATATCAGTGTTTAACAGATCCAAATTAAAAGGCGTTTTCTAAATTATTAGGAACAAAAAAAAGTCTATTTCAGTCCTATGTAGATCAGCTCCTAGGAGCAAATAGTAACAGTTTCAATAGTTCAGGAACAGTCGAAGTATGCACATTAGCTAGTTCTCTTTTGTGTCTGAAGCAAAGTAGGAGCCTGTAGTCAGCTCATATGCCATCATGGACAGGACAAAAACATTGCTATCTGTAACTGTACTTGATAGGAAACATTTTAAATATCTAAATGACATTTTTTGCAGAAAGACTGCAAAAATCAACAGACTTGGATAATTTCTTATCAATAGATATAATGGTTGTAGGTAAGAAGCTAAGAATACCAGTAATATTTACTTTAAGGAGTCCTGGAAAAGTAAGGCACTTCCAGAGAAGTGGAGGACTGTCATTCTTAAAAGGTGTGAGAATATTAGTATGCAATGAAGATCAGTTATTGTCATCTCTCAGCAATAAATCCAATCAAATACTGAGGGCTTTTGTTAAGGATTACAAAACAAAGGATTACCAATTTGATAATTTAATAATCTGCCTATCAGCAAAGATTACTATAGGACATTTGATTTATCATCACATGAACCTTGATTTTAAAGACTGGTGTTATATGGAGTTAACAGAATATCTATTAAAATAGAACTTACTAATGGGATGATATTAATGAACAAAAATGCTTCGAGCATAAATTTACAGGCTATATCTGTGCCCCCTGCGTTTCTGCTGAAGTGCGCATATCACAAAGTGCACACGAGTTTGCCCACCTTAATTCCTTAGTACCTTGTCATTTTTTCTAGGAGCACACACTATTACTCTAGCTACCTCACATATCTCTGTGCCTCACCCCAGACCCTTCTTGCATACATATTTCCAACCATGTTACTTTCTGTTGCTGCTAAGTTCAGTGAGGAGTTTCATTTGCCCATATGTACCTCTGAGAAAGGATTAGATCAACTAGAAGGAAGTGGTCTAAACAAAATCCATCTTCAACAATGGAGGGAATTACAGCCACCCTGAATTCCCTTGGATATCAAAATAGGCTGCAGCAGTTGCAGCATCCAA
The DNA here is from genome assembly GCA_009867235.2 of Psittacus erithacus. Classification (NCBI taxonomy): domain Eukaryota; kingdom Metazoa; phylum Chordata; class Aves; order Psittaciformes; family Psittacidae; genus Psittacus; species Psittacus erithacus. Next base: position 49,502 of record WYDI02141886.1, on the reverse strand, counting down.
CGTAACATCCAGCAAATCACCTTTTTAGAAGGTACTGTTCTGGATAAGGTAGGTTACAAGCTACTGTTGAGTCATTTTAGTCACCAGATATGGGATAAGAAATAGAGACTCTAAGTGTTCTCTGAATAAAGAATATGCTTTTCAAAACAAATACTACAATCTGATGCTTTTCTTCCAGTACGAGCACTCTTGCTACAAGGCATTTGCTCAAGTGGACACCATTGATTGCTCCCAGTTCTTTCACACCACAAGAAGATCAGGTTGAAATTGAAGTAATTATTATAATTATTATGAACAGTATAGTATCCCAAAGTGCTAAGTGCCACAGAAGCTTCCCACGCCCTCAGCAAATTTTTATGACACACTGTTTCTGTAGTGGTTGTAGAGTAAATTCATATTTCCTTAGACGCCCATCTGCAATATAAAACGTCTTATATCACTGAATTTTGTCTATTAATAAGCCATTAGATACTTTTCTTTTTTGACAACTCTAAACTATTTGAAGAGCGGACACACAAGCACAGTCTTCTCAACAGTGACAGCAACCTTAATAGTAACTGAGAGCCATATACATCCCGAATAATGACACCTATATCCTCTTGATATCCTCCAAATCACTAATCAGGAGTAATATAACACTAAAGTTCTGGAAACAGATGTTTAAGTGCAGGTCTAAATTTTCCCACTCAACCTTAACAGTCTCAACATTGTGGCATATCTAGCAGGCATAACTAGTTTTACATATTTAGCATGTCAGGAGGTATCTAGTATACCTTCTGTCTGGGAGTTGCCTAGCTAAAATTCCTCTCCTAGGAATTCACAAGGATGTGAACTTGATAGAACCGTATGACAGAACATAGTTCTTACCTGGCTTGCATGTCAAGACACTAAAAATGATGAAAAAGTAAAAGGGAGACCCAAAACATGTCACAGAAAATTTTAAAACAGGTTCCACAATCTAATTGATTGATTGACTGGTGGCTGAGAGGTCTACATGGGAACTTCCACATGGAGAAGATACTCAACAGTTTGAAAAAGGAGAGAAAGCAAGACATTTATTTTCTTGGCCAAAAGCCCAAATAAGGTGAAACAGAAATTGTATGTGTCTCTCCCTTGCTTGTTTTCCACTTCTGATATTAACTCAATTTTGTAACACAGTTCTCAACCCTCAGAAGCTTAGGGCATCAGAATGACTAAATGCAAAATGTGTGATGAAGAAACCCAAGATACAGAGGAAAGCTGGAGATCCCTTGAGAAAATTAAATTTTCCTGAAGTCTGCAAGGAACAAAGACACAGGTATTTGGATTTGCAGCTTTCCCCATACCACTTTAATTGCTGATTACACTAACATTAGATGAAAAGAGAATCAGACTCTAAAATATATTTTTTTTCTGCCAAACTCAACTGTGTTCAACATTAAAGGATTTTTCTATTATTGTAACCTTGAAATATTATTCTATTACAGTAAAAATTTTATTAGAAGTGAATCATTACCAATATTCAATATACGAATATTCAATATTCACACACTTGTGAGTGCCAAGGTTTAAGAAAATATCAGTTGGACATGGTCTCAGGGGCTATTCTGACAGAAAAGAAAAATTAAATAAGGAAAGAATATGTGAAAGGAAAAAATGATTTATGAAGAGTAAGATGAAAAAACATCTTCTAAGGTGACCCAGATATATTCAGGTGTATTCAGTGATTTGTATGCAATTCAGTACATTCTTATTATCTTTTTTATTACTTTATTATCAGACTTGTATTTCTAAATTTTATACTTTTTGAGCATTTTCTTTGTAATGGTCAAAGATAAAAGCATGATAAAAGACAAATTCAATTTCTTCTAAGCTATGTTGCTACACATGTTGAAACAAACACTCAGCTTGTACTTATGAATATCTACAATCCAAAGGGTTAAACTTCCTAATGGTTATGATTTATCATAATATTCAAAACAACAGATATTCACAGCAGGTATACAAAAGTCTGAGATAGTTTGCACTGGTACAAAAAGCCTGTCCTGACTGAACTTCCATTTCTTTACGCATAGCTGCGTTTTCCACTGTGTAAAGCTCATTATGTCTTTCTTTTGAGATCTAATAAGAAATAACAGGTCACCCATTTCCCTGAGAGCAGTGATATGGACAGATAAGACAGAGAATTCCAAAAGGTCCTTGCAAAGATGGATGCCTGAAAAGAGACAGGAAAGACATTTGCACATAATCCTAGAGAGGAAATTCACAAAAGAAAATCACATGCAATAGGGTCTATAAAACAAGGGTTTACTGTTAAGAGACATTTTGGAGAAGAAGTATCCATGAGAAGTATCCTAACTTGAGACTATAGGAGAAGACAGGTTTGAATGCATAAAATTTATTAACAGCATGAATCTCCATCAAGTTTGTACGTGGGAAGAGCAAGGGACTCTGAACCTAGCTCTTGCTTAAGTCTCCCTTAATAAAATACTGGCTCTGACTTGGTATGAAAGCAGTTCTAAAAATAACTGAAAGCAATTCTATAGCACAAGGGGGAAAGAGCTGGCACCCAAAATGTTATGCCTCAAGCTGACTGAAATGACTAGGTAGATCGTATCAGCAGAAAAATGCTCTTTTTTAAGTAGATTAGAAGGAAAAAAGCAGCATAGATTCCTATATTTCCTGCCTAATAAAATCCTGCAGGTACAAAAGCCATTGTGCTGCTCATAAATAGCACTTCTTAGCACAGAAGATCCTTCCATTTTGAAGGAGCACTTGATGAAGGAAGCCAAACTCTTGTACCCAGAAAGGCCCCTCCACAATAATCACTTTGCCCATCAAACAAAAGGCTGTCAGCTGCACTGAGGATCACCTGCAGCCTGATTGAACACAGCTAGCATTTGCCTTCTTGTAATTGTCTGTCATTTTGGTTGCTTTAACCCTATTGTTTAATTATTTTTTCCCCAGTACATCCAGCTGCTGAGATATCAACACAGAACAAAAAGTATTTGTGAAACTTATCAGAGCTTTGGCAGATTGCACTCTCTCCTTATGTTAAATAAAAATAAAAATATTCATTTTATTTTGCTAAAAGTTCACAGCACTTACCATTAGGATGACAGGTGTTAATGAAAGGCCAGCGTATGCATTCTTTGTTGTTTGCTTTGGAAGGTTTTCCAATGGGAGATACATAATAATATATTTTATAATAAGTGAAATATTGTGACAGCAAGTATTTTTCTAACTGCAGTTTATTTTCCATGGGAAAAGTTCTTCACCATCCAGAAAGGTACAATATTTCAGGGGCAATCAGGCCAGTTGGGCAAATCAATAAGAACATATAAGCACAGGTTTAAAAAACACAATTTTGGTGGAAACAGCACCAGAAGATTGCTCCCATCACTACTTTTACTTCACAAAGTCAGTACATAAAAAAAACCTCAAATCAAAACCCACAAAAAGTTTCTTACCACTAGGATGAGAGCCACTCCATAGAGAATATAAGCAAGTCTCTTTTGCTTCAATATGCTTCATTACTTCTTGATTATGACCATGGGATTTTTTTTCTTAGTGCATTTGGAGAAATCACACATTCACTAGGTCAAATAAATTAAAAATCACCACTCTATTTATCATGCTAATTAATTGTGTTTGAATGTTAAATCATCAGGTTAAAAGTAAACTAAATACCCATACGAGATGTAAAATCATAACACTTGGCACTTGAAGTCATTAAAGTTCCAGAGCTGCTTTGTGGGTAGACAAGTAGCTAAATTACATTCTTCCTACGTGAAGTTCTCCTGCAGTTTCAGCTGAATTCATCTGTTAGCAAAACACAAAGCACATGCTTAAGAACAAGTAGACAATTACAGCTGTGATCACCCAAATATCTAATGATGTGTACTGTATTAGAACGTTTCTTCCTTTTGAAAAATTGTCATATAATTGCCTTAATATACTGGTTAGCATTTCCACAGTGACTGACTGATGCTGAGTAGAACATCAAGCTAAATTTGATGTGCTATAAAGCAAATATCCCATCCAATGTGAAAGTATCTCTTGTGGAGTGTCAGCATATTTTCTGTCTGAGCTTATACTGAACAACAGTATCTGCCATAAGAGTTGTACTCAGACTAATAAGCTGTGTGTCTATAGAGCAGCGGTCTATGTTATGAGACATTTTGGAGAAGAAACATAAGGAATATCCCATGTTGACGCTACAGGAAAATAGAGGTTCCAATACATAGATTATTAATAGCATGAGCCTCCATCAAGTTTGTATGTGGGAAGACCAAGGGACCCTAAACCTAGCACTTGACACAGAAAGCAATATGATACCTGTTAGAAAAGGGTGAGTCGCAGATAGTTGTGATCAGCTGATGAGATTATTGTAGAAAATAGATACGCATTTTGACAGTAATGAAATAAAGCATAGAAAAAAGGTTTTTTAGGGTCTTTTTTTTTCCTCCCACAAACACAGGTGTATTTTGTGTTCCATACTTCCATATGGAAAAAAAGAATGGTTTAACAAACTGAAAAGCTTGAAAAGTGTCCCTAAATGAAAAGGTTGACCACCAAGAGACACACAGGCAACACGCCAGGCATTATGTAATTCTTCCTCAGAATACTTTTCAATACAATTTCTATCTCTAGCATATGAATTTCTCGAGGTTGAACTGATGCCCTTGTCCTAATAGACCTTAATAGCTTTTTCTTCTACAAATCTGCCAAGTCATTTTTAGATGTATGTCATATTTCAGTATTTACAGTCCCTATCAGCAAATACTTACTTCTCCATGCAGCAGGAACTGCATATTATTTTTTTTATTTTTTTTTCTCCCCTTAACCCTACCAGCTGCTACTTTCACTGATAATAATAGGGTTTTTTATTGGAAGAGACAGAGAACAATCATTCCCAATTTCTCCAATTTTATAAGCCTTCACATCCCCTCAATCATTTCTTTCTGAGCCTGAGGCACACTGGTTTATTTAATTAATCCTCAAACAGAAGTCATTTAACATCTTTGATCGTTATTTCCTTCTGCAGAACTTTTTTATTTTTTTTCTTTAAATAAGGAAATGAATGTTATACACTTTTCTGAAAACATGAGGGCTGCAGGATGACACAATTTTTTTTCTTTATTCCTTTCCCAGGAAATGCTAAAGTTTGATCGAACAATTTTTAGATTAAATTAATTTTTCTTCTTTCAGCACCAATGCATATGAATTAAGCATCTGACTCAGACATTAATGTACAGTACATAAGAACCCATGACAAAGTAAAAGCTAGTAGAAGCAGAAGTTTACACAGAACTCAGTCAGTACAGCTCACCAGCACTGAATTTTGTCCAGAGCATCTAAGAGATTTTTTTTTTTTTCTTATTATCACTTCTAGTAGAACCTGAGGATGGGCGACACACAATACATCCTGAACCAATGCAATGTATACCATACATCATGATCATTTCCAGGAGTATTCTTGTTTCCATTAGCATGCAATTTTCACATGTGCTTTATTATTGAGATGACTTCTTCTGCATTTCATTTACTCAAGACTCACCACAGATTTTGAGGGAAAGCTGCTAATATTAGGCAGATGCAACAAGTACAGAACAACTCAAACATAAAAATCCTGTGACACTCTTAAGTACCCATGCTGCAAAACAAATTTTAATTTGATATTTGATTTAAATAAAGCTGTTAATTTTACCCTTTTTTTCTAGCAAAATGAGCAGCTGAGCACAGCAGAATCACTCTCAAGTAACACTACTATAAATGTAAGGAATAATGCTATGGGTGTTATGAGGTATGCCCCTAGCAAAAGCGCAACTACTTGCCAAAATGAAAATCCAAGTATTTCTTACTGTGCCAGGGGGAATACCTAATCTCATCTCAGCCTAATGATCACAAAGGGAGAGGGAAAGAGTTATTCTGGAAGAGACCATGGAAACTGTCTGTCACTGTGCACCACGCGTCCACATGCTCAGGTGCGCACCAGTGTTCATTCAGACCTGAACTGAGGTACTTACACAAGATAGTATCAGAAAGCAAAGGATTATTCCCCAGTACACAGAGAGAGCAGCCATGGAATGAGAGGAAATAGTATTTGAAGCAATCACTGCAGCTTACTAAAGCAGACAGCACTGGCAGAAGCATCTTAACTCAGATTTATATCACTGGGAGGCAGAGGGATATTTCTAAGTTACTTTTCATCTAAGTTTACTTTCCATCTTTCTAGAAAGAAAAAACAGTGAAATCTGTGTTTAGTAGACTAGTGAACCCCCAGACACTATACAACATGAGTCACAAATCACTCTCCTCAGCAAAAATGCAGCAGTGAAGGCTTTTCAAAAGGCTGTCAGAGTACAAGCTTCAAGCTACAAGTCTTCTGCGCAGCTGAGTTGACTGGATTAACATACAGCTACGTAAAAGCGTTGCTTATTGCCACTAAAATGTATAAAATAGCGCCACCTGCCTTCAGATTCTCTGCAACAGCAATGGACAACCAACAAATGCTTGCATAAAAGCATGTTGAAATATACAGCCAAAAAAAAGAGAAATCCTTTAATGATCAATAAATGCATCAGGGAAAATGCAAAGCCTGTAAAAATAGAATGGAAGCATTTTCCTGCTGTAGAAGGAGTTAAATGAAGGAGCTAAAAACATCACAAGTCAGCAGCACAGAGTTTTATTGTTTAATTTAAACTTGAACAAAGTGACCAGATGTGTAGATTGCCCTGGAAAATGAGGAAGGCACTTACAATTCAGTACAAAGTGAATAAAGTGACAGGGCTGCCAGCTTTTAAAGTGTGTTACAGGAAAGATACTTCAACCACAAGCCATTAAAACAGGAATTTGAAAATCCACCTGTTAAGATCTAAACCAAAGTCAGTAGAAGCTGATAAAATCATCCACAGAAAAATAATTTAAAAATAAATAAACAAATAATAAATTGACTGGTGTTAGGTAAAGACTTCACCTTAACATTACAAAAGTGGTTTTTTATTATAGGAATAAAACCACCTATTGGAGCAATGCAAAAACCCCCTGTCATTATACATTGGAAGGATAGCAGTTATCCTAACCAACTTGCATGCACATCTTCCCTTTTGTGCCGTGCCTACCAAAGTGGTAGTTCAAAATATTTTGTCACTGAGCTTACACACTTGTACCCTAAAACTGCTTTTGGTGAGGATTCCTTTCTGTCATGGAAGTTCATAAACATAACAAGAAAAGACCTGTGCTTTAAGAACGCTCAAGAGCAAGGCGACTGACAGGCACAGAATTAAGTGGTCTGCCCAGGTCATACTGTATATGGCAAAACGAGAATTGAGCTTCAACCCTCTTCATGCCAAACTAGTAGCTTAACCAGATCACCACCCTATCTATCAAATAATGTAAAAGTCTGACAGACTATCTCAGCTAAGTAATTATACAATTCATATGTTGAAGTGGACATGACTGCCAGGGACAAAATACATAGATGCTGCTTTAAAAACCATGCTCAGTGGTTAACCATCACAAGAATTTGTAATTCTTACAGTTCTGCAAGTGACTTGTTACTAGTCATCTAAGGACTTCATCATACTTTTGTTACAGAAAGAAGTTCTGAAATGTAGTGAGAGGCAACCATAAAGACAAAAAAAAGAAAAAAAAAAAAAAAGAAAAAGTGTTGAAAGTTCTTTACTTTTTCAAAAAATACTCCAAACCAAATACACAAAACATTAAGCAGTTTGTGAGAGTTACTGAAGGGGGAATTCATATTCAACACAAGGAAAAACACACCCTTAAAGAGTGCTATTACTTGGACAGCTATAACCTATTGGAGGCCAGCTTGCAATATTGTGAACTATCAGCTGCTGATAGCTCATGAAATATTTCCACAATTAAATGCTTCAATTTTATTACATTTTTCACCAGTTAAACCCATCGCCAAATTTGCCTCCTCTTAGAAAAAGAAAGAAAACTCTCCAAAAGCCCTCTTAATGTTTCATCTGTGAAAAATCTCTATTTAGCATCATATCCCTGAAAAAAAGTCTGCAGTGATTTCATAGCCCCTGTAAAACCAACGGCAAGACTTAAAATTACTTGTTTGATGGCAGACTTTCAGTGAACTACCACTCAAATGCAAACACAATATTCCTTTAGTCATGTTACCTTTCATCTGCAATTCCAGGTGCAAGGGTCTTTCTTTAAACCTTTTATGAGTATGTGTCAGTTCATTTTATTATACATTTGCAAACTAACAAGTGGTATTGGGCCCAGTACTGTTTGCATTGCTCTGAGCATTGCTCAGACATCAAGAATGAATGATAGAGAAGACCCTGAGCCCTGGAATTCTAAGTCAAGTTTCAAGCTCTACTCAGTACTAAGATCCAGGATGCTGACAAGGACCAACTCCTTAGAAGGAACTAATCTTGCACCTAGCCCAACAGTCAAATCACTGAAGACCACTTCAATTCAAATTCAATCAACACTGGATAACAGCCTGAGCCGCCATTAAACAATTGGATCCTCTCTCACATCTAATGGCTTTTCAATACCATTTCCAAAGTAGACTTTTTCCTAAAGTAGCACAGTCTCCACATTTATATTAACATCACTATGGACAAGTGCTAGATTTTACTTCAGTGCAATTTATGATTACTGGCACTATAAAAGTGCTATAAATCCACCAGAAAACAAAGCTGCTTATCATTTATCTCTATCCACCATGATGTTTTGCAGGTAACAGGTTAAGACAGCAAAAAGTAAACGTGAACATGTATGAAAAATATTGTGCTACAGAAAAACTGCTTTAAATTTTGGGCATGTGATTTAGTTGAAATTTAGTTTCTATAGCAAATATCCTCAAATTAATGGAAAGCTATTTACACTGCAGCTACATCAGTAGTTTTGAGGGGTTTTTTTGTTGGTTTTGGTTTGTTGTTTTTTTTTTTTTAATGACGTGTATTATTTTGACTTGTCTCAGGGATAATGTCAGAAATGGGACACTGACTTCTTTGGTTATTTAGTCATAGATTATACTATCATAATCTCATTCAGAATTGACTAATGATGGTTTTCAAAAAAAACCAAAACAATGCTTCTATTCATCCCTCATGTTTAATATTGACAGTGTCAACATACAATCTTTTTCAGAGTTGGTGTCAGGCCTATACTGGAAGAAATACCAGGCTTAAAGTACTATAAAGACAGTGAAGTCTTTTTATCCTTCTGCTTTTCTACCAACATTGCTCATGATAGTGCAGAATATAGTAGTGGTTTTGTAAACACATAAAGCTGTTAGTTAGATAGCAAACTGAGACCATCCTATAACCCAGACCCTAAATAGGACAATATTCAGTATTGAATTGATTCAGACTGAGATGGATTAAAGTGGAACATAGCAAAAATCACTAGCACATATATTTCCAGGCCACGAAATAAACTATCATTTCCAGCCCTCCATTTACTATCTATTTGTGACTCTGTGACTAATATTTGACACTAGTACTAGCCATAGAAAACTCTGTCCAGTGAACAAGTTGTACCTACTCTTCATACAAGGTTTATGCTTCATTTTTAAGGGGATAATTATATTTCAAAGATTTTATACCATAATTCTCTTCCTGATTTTGCAGAGAAATGTACTTACAAAGCTTATATTAAATTTTTAATAAGTTCATTTTCCATATGTAATGGAATGATTGGAATCATTTAAGAACTAATTACAGACAGCAAGGATAGTACATTTTTCATCCCAGTAGTTTTCAGATGCCCTCAAAGAGAGCAAAATAAAAGTTTCAATAAAACTCAGCAAGGCAAGAGACTGTAAATAATGTAGTTAAAAAAGGCTTGAAATGTCAATATGTTTTGTTAAGAATTTTCTAATTCATAGCACATTCATTCGCAGCCTTTCTGTGGTAAGTAAATTATAATGGGCATCAAGATAATGCTGAAAATATGATTTATCTTTTGAGCTTCTCCCACCTATTATATGGGTGAGTAACCATTGAGGAAAAGGTACTGCACAGTTACATAAGTAGTTCTCTAAATCCTGTACGTGCCTAGACGCATATGTATTTATAAATATGGTAGTCAATGCTTTCCTTAGCAAAGTTAGTAAATTTATACCTAATCAGTACTCTATTTCCCTGTGGGATTAAACTATGGAGGGGAGAGGCAGCCCATGTCTATCCACACTGTTTGAATGGCAGCAGAAGGATACATCTAGCTGTAGGCCAGCTGGTTCAATCTGGCTCATGTCCAGCTCCCCAGTGCTCTGAAGTGGAGCAACTGCACAATGTTTGCACCAATTCTCTTCTGGGCCTTTGAGACACATATTTTTTGGTCATTTTCTACTTCAAAGTTCCCAAAATAATGAAATATTACCTCAAACTTGTTCTGGTAGGATGTAAGGGTTTTTAGTAATAACTTGATACTAAGGGCGCTTGTTTTGTGCCTCAAAGCAAGGCATGTAATTCTCACTATTATATAGCTTCTTAGCCCTTATTTACAGAGCTAATGAGGTTGTGCTTGTTTAAAGCTAACAGATACAGCTTTTGAGTCACAAAATCCATCATGTTCACACAAATTAAAACAAGAGGGGAAGATACTTCCCTTCCTATCCTGTAGTACACATTTTACACTGCAGGGCCACCTGGTAGCACATACAGGTCAGAAGGTAAAGCCTAGAACTACAACCTTCTAGTCCTGTACAACACAGCTTTAGGTGGATGGTTATTGGCAAAAGTGGTCTTGGGGAAATGCATCTGTAGCATACATCTGTATCCTGGACTTCCTTTCACTGGGCATCTTCCCCATCTGTAGAAAAAAGGCAATCTTCACTGGCAAAACCTCCAACCTTTTTCTCAGAGCACTTCCAACCAACAAAAAGGAAATTAAAAAAAAAACAAAACCCAAATAAAACCAAGGTAACTACTGCATGAAGTACTACTTATCTGGGTGAGCAGATAAGTGGACCAGCCTGCCAGACTGCTCATCCTCTGCAGTGCTGATGATGAAAGGAATAGTACTGCCAAGAAAAAATACCGAGATAGGAGAGCCTGTGATATGAATGTATGAGCATGGCCTTCCTTGGCCCAGCCACCTGCTGCTATAACAAGTCTTAGAAATTCACAGTGATAAGATCCCTGCCCCCCTGAGAAATGTGCTTGAACTAGACCAATGAACTCAACAAGTTCAGAGGTTCTTCTCACAGTAATGTAACAGGTTCCCAAGGAAGCAGAAAGTCAACCCAAAAGGCTAAAATGACAAGTGACTTTGCCAGTTACAGAAGGTGCAGCTTTCATTTTACCCTCTGCTTACAAATTTCCTTTTTTCTCCTTCTCAACTGTTTCTTATTTGGGACTTAATTTATTTACCTTCTGCAGCCAATCTTTTAGCCTTCAATATTGTCATTATTTTCTCAGAGGATTATATACAGGCAAGATTCTCAGAATTGAGGTCCATGGATATCATATCTTATATCCGTGAAAGGAAAGGAGGATCCCAGCTAACCCTCTGATAGCATAGATGCAGGAAAAATGGAATTTTATACCAAGATTTAGGGGATAAGGAAAACCACATCTGTTTTAATGTGCTCAGAGATGTACAAATAAGAGTGGGTACTTGAAATGTAGGTAGCACTAGAGTAAAATTTAATCAGACTGGCACAATTTGAGGGTAAATGCACTTAAATTATTGTCAGTATATGAGAGGAACTGAGAGCCGAAGCATGCTTTCAATAATTATTTGGGGAAAAAAATACCTTCTCTGCATGTCATTTCATACAGATCAGCCAAAAAATGAAATATAGGAATCAAATATATCCATTATTGTTGTGGTTTAAGCCCAGCCAGTAACTCAGAACCACGCAGCTGCTCACTCACTCCCCAGCTTTGTTCCTCACCCCTACTCCAGGAGGAATGGGGAGGAGAATCAAAAGAATGTAACTCCCACGGGCTGAGGCAAGAACAGCCCAGTAACTAAGGTATAACACAAACCACTGCTGCTACCACCCATAATAATAATGATAAGGGAAATAACAAGGGAAGAGAATACAACTGCTCACCACCCACCGACCGATGCCCAGCTCTACCTGAGCAGTGATCTGGGCCTTCTGGGTAATTCCCCCCAGTTTATATACTGGGCATGATGCACTGTGGTATGGAATATCCCTTTGGCTAGTTTGGGTCAGGTGTCCTGTCTTAGTTTCCTCCTGGCTTCCCCTCCTCCCTGGCAGAGCATGAGGCTCAGAAAGTGCTTGGTCAGAGTAAACATTACTTAGCCACAACTAAAAACATTGATGTTATCAGCCTTGTTCCCAGGCTGAAAGTCAAAAACACAGCACAGTGACTGCTACTGCTGAATCCAGGACAGTATCCATTTGATGGGCTGAGAGAGCTGGAGTTATTCAGCGTGCAGAAAACAAGGCTCCAGGGAAACATTAAAGCAGCTTTCCAGTGCCTGGAAATGCTGGAGCACCTACAGGAATGATGGAGAGGGATTTTCTATAAGAGCAAGTAGTGATATGACAAGGTGTAATGGTTTCAAACTGAAAGAGGGCAAATTTAGATTACATATTAGGAAGAAATACTTTACTGTGTAGGTGGTGAGGCACTGGAACAGGTTGCCCAGAGAAGTTGTGACTGCCCCATCCTGACAGTGTTGAAGGCTGGGTTGGATGCGGCTTTAAGAAACCTTGTCTAGTTGATGTCACTGTCCATGGCAGAGGGCTGGAATTAGATCATATTTGAAGGACTTTACAACCCAAACCATTTTATGTTTCTATTCTATGATTCTATCATTAACCAGCCTTCAGGAATTATCGCAATTGATCAAGTGAGGTCAACTAACCCTAAGTAATTTTTTAAGTTCAGCTAAGCTTATATGGTTTCCATTAGGTCATGGTTCTAATACAACACTGTAGACCCAGACAGGTAAAAGGCAGCGCCCTCTGGTAATGTCAAAAGGCAATACAGTATTATTCCATATGAAGGAATGAAGAAAAAAAAAAATAGTAAAATCACTAAAGTTAACACAAAGGAAAGAAATAAAAGTAGAGATGTAAACAGTTAGTTTGTATGTTAATGAACAGCATGGACTCCAGAATTGCTGCTCATTACTTGACAGCAAATCAAGTTTTCTTGAGCACTGCTTTCTATCCTCCAGTTGCCAGGACAAACTTTTTCAGATCTCTTCCTAGAGAGTGACTGCACTGGCTGTTAACCACATAATAATATAGGAGTTGACAATCTTTTGTATCATAAGTGCTTCCAGTCTAAGAAGCTATCTCCAGCAATAGACAATAACAGCTACATCAGGACAGAACAAGTTTTATAACGGGCAACTATCTAACACAGAGCTCAAAGCATGGTAAGACAGGAATCATTTCCATTCATTTATTTGGGAGACTGCATGTCATGTGGCTTGGAAACTATTAAAAATCTCGCTGAAAGGAGATAGATTACACAGCAGCACGAAGTTTTGATGGTAGACATCACAAGAAAAAAGAAAAAAAAATCCATTTTAATGAAATAAACCCAGTATAAAAAGCTTCTGAGTCACAAGGTACACAGCACAGGAATTGTTTTGGTTTTAATATACTCAGTGGAATTATTCTGTGGCATGTCACTGTATATCACTAGGCAGAAAGCAAGCAAGGTAAAGTGGTTACATGTTGAGGTTTTCTGCAAATAACACTGTTGGCAGAATTGAATGGTATTTGTTTGACATTTAATTAGAACTCAGGGCCACTAAACTCAAAGGCCTAATGATGTCACAGCACTTTATTAAAAAATATATTTCTAGCCATTCTTTACTTAGTTTAGAGGAAAGAGGGAAAATAAAAGGTCAACAGAAGGATTTTTTGAGACACTTCTAACTTCTTGCCTTATCAATAAAAATAGCCATTCGGCTTTCTAAAATGGAATGCATGAAAAGCCATGGGCATGAAAATGCAATTACTATCCTGTAAATTGGTAGCGCATTAGTATGCTGGAAAGGAGAAGGAAGGTATAGCTTGGGCTTGGAGAGCCATGAGATTGATAGCCACCAGGAAAATGGTTTCTTTAATTAATTTTCTTCTGAAAATTATCAAGACCATTAAAACGTCTTAAATACTTTCATGCAGTGAGAGTCGATTCTAACTTATGGAAAGCTGCTGAAACATACAAGACAACACACAGCAAGAGATTCTGAAAGGCAAACATTAAGTCAGATTTTTCAGAACTTTCTTATTAATAAATAATCTTTTTTATTTTCAGTTGAGAATTTAGGGTTGCAGCATAACTCCAGTCTAATTGTCACTTTTCTTTTTTGATGGAACATTTTAGTATGTTCCGTCACTGTGTCATAAATGAGCAAGGAAATAAAAATATTTAAGTATTGATGCACTCGCGTGCAGAAGTGAGAATTTTAAGGCAAATAACAGAATTTGTAGTTACACAGGCTAAAATGACAACAGAACATGACTGCATATGAACTGATTCCTATTGAGAAGGGAGAGTTCTAGTCAATTCACTTGTTGTATTATAGGTGCTCAAGATGGGAGGAAGCAAGGACTGTAATGGCAAGAATTACCACAGGTAGCAACACTATCAGAATTTAGAACTGCTTAAGTCAGACAGTTGATAATTCTTTCACTGTAGAAATTTTGGGCTCACATACAGCAAAAAATAGCATCCCTGTAACAGGTTAAATTGGAAGATGTGTCAAAATCATAAGTAGATTTGGCATATTTCTGTGCTTCAACAGTAATGCACCTGGCGTAAGTTACAAGGAAAGATCTGCAATTGCTCTGATTTACACCTAGTTCTATTTAGACATTTTCTATCCCTTCAATCTTCCTCCTTGTAATTTCAGTAGATTTCTATGCAGACCTGAAGCTGGCCATAGAGTATATGGAGAATTCTAGCACATCAAGCACTGCTGAAAATGTAAGCAGAATAGCTGATCTCTGAATCCCAGTCAGGCTTCGGTATGATCAGGAGCTGACAGCTCTTAGTATGCACATAGGAAAATTTCATTTTGACGAGGAAATGTTTAGTTGCCCCCAGTATCAACTGCGTGGGAGTTTCTAAAGGGTAGGTTTTGACACACTGGAGGAAAGAGATGCCAACCAGAGGGACCTTGACACACTTGAGAGGTGAGCCAGTGCCAACCTTATGAAGTTCAACAAAGCAAAGGTCCTACATCTGGGTCAGGGCAATTCCAAGCACAAAAACAGGCTGGGTGTAGAATGGTTTGAGAGCAGCCCTGAGAAGATGACTTGGAGGTGTTAGTTGATGAGAAGTTCAACATGACCTGGCAATGCACACTCACAACTCAGAAAGCAAACCATGTCCTGGACTGAGCATGACCAGCAGGTCACGGGAGACAATTCTTTCCCTCCACTCTGCTCTCGTGAGACCCCACCTCTAGTACTGCCTTCAGCTCTGGCACCCCCAGCACAAGAGTGATGTGGACCTGCTAGAGTGAGTCCCGAGGAGGGTAACGAAGGTGATCAGAGGACTGGAGCATCTCTGCTATGAAGACAGGCTGAGAGAGCTGGGGTTGTTCAGCCTGGAGAAAAGAAGACTCTGGAGAGACCATATAACAGCCTTCTAGTGCCTAAAGGGGACCTACAGAAAAGCTGAAGAAGGACTTTTTACAAGGGCATGTAACGATAAGACAAGGGAGAATGGCTTTAAACTGAAAGAGGGTAGATTTAGATTAGACATTGAGAAAAAAATTCCTCACTCTGAGGGTAGTGAGGCACCAGAACAGGTTATCCAGAGAAGATATGGCTGCCCCTTTCCTGGTAGTGTACAAGGCCAGGTTGAATGGGGCTTTAAGCAACCTGTTCTAGTGGAAGGTGTCCCTGCCCATGGCCCTATCTATAATTTCTTTTTTACCCAATTTTTCATACTTATCATTCTTCTCTGACAATTATATATAAAATTACAGCTATTTTTTTTTTAGAAATAAATAATAATAATAG
This sequence comes from Psittacus erithacus, assembly GCA_009867235.2. NCBI lineage: Eukaryota > Metazoa > Chordata > Aves > Psittaciformes > Psittacidae > Psittacus > Psittacus erithacus. The sequence goes on along the minus strand of WYDI02141886.1, from coordinate 33,559 downwards.
ATTAATCCAATAGCATTAATCTTTTTGTTTTGCTGTGTGCACATAAGTGGGCAAAGCTATAAAAATGGTGGAAATTTGCACATGTACATTTGGATAGCACTTTCAAATGCTCTTCCAGATATCTGCCTCCTCCAAAATTGCAACCCTCTAATAACCTGCACCAACTTATGTCACAGTCATATTCATTGCTGAGAAAGAAGGCATACTGCAGGCACACAGAATTGAGGATGAAACAGAGATAAAAGGGGCAGGAGGGATGCAGTATCCTTTCTATTCCCCAAAGTCCATATCCAGCCGATAGAATTGGCCAGATTGCACTAAAGTTGTGCATGTAGATGTGTCTGATGACACAGCCACACAGCCTGACAAAAAGTCCATGAAGCACATCTAATCTTTCAGTCAGTTTCTCTGTGTCCCAGGAATGTGCTCACGCCCTAATCACCTCTCTAATGCTGTCTGAATGGATTTTTTTTTCAGTGCTTCTCAAAAAGGAACAAGATCAATTTTAGCTTTTGAAACCAAACCTAAACTCACCTTGCATGTGCAGCATACAGATGCAGCGCTGCATACAAGCATCATCTTGAGATGACATTAGAAAAAAGATTAGTATGCACTCCAGTGTAGTCCATCTACCCTATAGCATCAATGCTTATGCATGGCCCTTTACTAGAAATGTCTCAACATAATCCATGGCAAGAACAGAAAGTGTAGGTGTTCCAAGTTCACTGTGGATGTCAGCAGCTAAGTTATAGGTAGACTATTAAGAGCAACATGGACACGAAAAGATGGATGAGAGAGCACACTAACCTTGACCCCACTCTCTGACTAGGCAATTTAAGTTAAACTGAACAAATCTGTTAGATGTTGAAGATTTAAGTGCAAGTGATAATGCACAGCTCCATGCATTCATCAACACAGGCTCAACAACCTGCACAGCCACCAGTGCCTTGATGGAATTAATTCATAAATGAATAGCTGAAACCAAGCAAGACAGAGACAAATTTAGTGATCAGAGAAAAGCTTGTGCAAGGACACCCACAGTACAATCTCCTTTACTAAAAACCATATGTCAATAATTAGTCACTTTGAATCCCTCCTGACAGTAAGCTCTCCTGCTCCTGTGTCTAGTAACAATACCTTTCACCATTTCAATCCCATACTGGTAGAAACAGACAGGTCACCAGTTTTTGCAATTTCACCAACTTCTGGCTGGATAATCATAACCTATTAGAGATTATGTTGAAATATCCATGTCTACAAAACAGCAATGCAAAAATCGCAGCCATAACAGAAATCTGAAACCCACCTCTTTAGCACCACAGATAATATCAAGAGCTTTAGACTATTCGTTCACTCTAAAACAGCAAAAATAAGAGAACAAACATGCAGCAAATGTCAGCTACACTTAACACACTGTTGAGACACACTTTACACACAATATTACTAGATAATATGCCTGGTATAAGAAAACACATTCCATTCAAGATACCACTCTTTCAGAAATATAAAATATTCTCACCTAGAGCTGTCTGAATCTAAATTATGTGGAAGCCATCTTTTAAGCAACTGTGATACCATGATGTATTATATCTCTAACATCATATCTGAAATATAATGTGACAAAAATGGGTTCTGTAGCATATACTGTATTACCCTTGGAAGGCACTGGATATTTAAAATAAAGTTTACAGCATGGATAAATTATGGTGCTCCACACTTAAGATTTAAAGCATGGTTGATATTATACTGAATATATTTCTTTTGCCCTTCCTGCTAATAAGCTTTCTGCAACAGCGGGTATCATGTACACAGAGCTAATACAGAGTGCATGACAGATCTCATTTGCACAACAGATCTGCAGTGCAAACAAAAGCAAAAAGTCCTTCTCTTTTCATTCTCTAAAGAAGGAAGGATTCACTAGGTACGTACATACCAGAGAGATGTTTGCATTAACAAAAGGCGAATATACTTATCCTTGTCTTTTCTCATTCCACTGCTAAATACTTTCAGAATTCCAGGTCTCATTGGTCGTTTATAAAAGGACCAATGCAAATCTGTTCATATGCACCCCATTAAGAATGCAAGTCTAGTTTCCAGGAAGACAGGAAGGACTAATTTGAGAAATATGTTCATGTGACAGAAGGGAAAACAGGGTAGACATGGGGAAAAAAATATCCAGAGAGAGGTGAAGGGAACAGATAGTTCATTAGACACAGAAAAAAATGCAGATGAAAGTCATTAAAAAATTTAAAAGATTAAGAAAACATGAAAGGCACTTGTCGCTCTGACAAGAAGGAATCTGTTCATGAAAACAACCTAGTGAGCAGCATTGCTCATACTGTAAAGGAAGTAGGGAATCTTGAAGTACCTTCACAGATACGGTTGAACGTGAATATCATCTAGTCTGACTTCCACACAAACATAGGCCAGAATTAATTCCTCGTTAAATTAAAACATTACTTAAAAAAGGAATTTTAAAGACTTATAGAAACATGTTTTTTCAGTAACCTACCCACCCTTTAAATTATTTCCAAACCGAATTTTCCTAAGTTCTAGCTCTAGTACTTCTGGTTTACACTGATATACTTTGTTATTGATTTTCTCTTTGACATGTAACTAATTCTGTTACTAATACTGTTATGGTATCATCTTACTCTGGGTGACAACTCTAAAACAAAGTAAATTAAGAGGCGATAGAACAGCCAGACACTAAACCTTTCTGAAAAATTACATACCTTCCACCACATTGATAACTAGAGAAACACAGTAAGGGTGGTTGTAAGGGTTCTAAGACAGAGCTTACAGATAATTTAGCTTCCTCTCCCTATCTAAACTGACTACCATCATACCTAAACCCAGCAGCAGTCAGTAATGTGCAGCAGATATTAATCTCAAATATGCATCTATGACTTCATATTTCCCAGCCTAGCCCAAAGCTCTATTCTCTCTCTCTCAGTGACTGCAAGTCACCCTAGAGTTTAGGCATGTATTACAGAAGTCATCACCTGATTCTGTTTTATCACCTCAGCAGGACAGAGACCATAAACAAAGTACTTAGATATTTAAACAGTAGAGGGCAGCCATAGGTCTAGCGGAAATAAGCCTAAAACTTCCTTCTGGAGGAATTAATTATTGAGAAAATAGGGCAGCAGAGGACAGGTGAGGGAGGGTTAGAGAGATAGAATAAAAACTGAGGAAGACAAAACATTTCCATCTATTTTTAAGAATGTATTTGTACTTGGAATATAAAAAGCAAGCAGGAGATACCAGATCCACTTTTCAGTGAAACCAGCAGGCAGAAATACAGTTGCCCAAGAACTACACAAACCAGCTTGCCGTGATCACCTAATAGCTCCTCAACCTGACCACAAGGAGTGTGAGGAATTATTTTAATTTTCTTTTCACTTTTAATGACCTGTTTCAATAAACTTAATAATAATTCTGTTGCCACTTTTTTGCAACATCCAAAGACAGACTTCTGTTAAGAATAATTTCAGGGTACTGGTGAACTGCAAATGCAATTTTCTTAAGATATTATAGCATTTTTTCAGGATCTAACAACCAAGTGTTCTTCCTTCTAATTTTGAAAGGTTAATATATGCCATGCTTGGCTTAACAAGCTATTTTGAAGAAATCTTATCTAAAGAGGGGTTTACAATTGTCAATTCTTGCAAAGAGTCCCCAACAGGTTGCATGGTAGCCCAAAATATGTCTGAACCATGACTACATGGAGGGCATAGATAACAATATTCTACTAGATGTTTCAATATCATAACAATACACTACCAGTAACATGCTAGGGAAAAACAATTCTCAAAGTTTGTACTTAGAGAGTATGAAGGATAAAAATCATAGCAGCAACATTACTGATGCCTAAAACTCTATTCTCTTGGCAATAATCTTGCCTTTTATCATGGAACATGTATAGGCTAAGCAAAATTTCTTCAAACTTGCAGCTTATTCCCATGATAAATATAGACTAGAAATACTAGTAGACCATAAAGACAGGTGGATAACAAGATGATAACTACTTTAAATGCCTTTGATTCTCAGACCTTATTCTTAGTAGGGTTCTCAGCAAAAATAGTAGTACAATTAAACACAGTGAATGAAAAAAAAACCACAAAGTTGCAAATTTTTCAACCCCACATGCAAAGACTTCTATCATGCAGTTTTATAGCTCAAAGTGTGATGGATGAGGAGAAAGGTGAATTTTATAGCTCAGTATGAGATGTGCTAAACAACATATGAAGGAATGATGTTGTGTTACTAATAGGAGATTTAAATGGGTTATGCGCAACGTCTAGAGAACTGCTGAGTGGTTACTCAATATCTGCAATAGTGCACGAAAAGATGAAAAAGTATCAAATGACTTGAAAAAAAGGACTTGATTGTCAGACTGGCAGAAAGCAGTTCTGCCAGGTTGTAATAAAGAAGTTATTGGGACCTGCTGATTTAAGAACGCCTAGTTTAGTAGTTGCTACTTAATTACAGTTGGAAAGCAAAGTGTATAACATCATCTAGTTCCCCTCTGCCCTTTTTCCCCATATACAAATATTTATTGAACATGTCTGCCTTTTTTGCATTCACATGATCAATGCCACTATTGCCATCCTGCAGCACACTGATAAAATTGTAAGGATTCATCTTGTTCTTTGCATATTTAATCCTCTTATTTTTCTTAATTCTGCTGACTATAAATTTCACCTTCTGTCCTTGCCTTATCGGTTCTTTACAATTTCCAGTTTTTGATTTACATTATTAAATTCTTTTTTCATCCATTTCTTATATATATTTATTATTCATAGTAGTGTTCATGTTCCCTCAGAGTCATCTTCTAATCAGTGACTCATGCTCCACTGTAACTTTCGGGGCATTTAGTGAAGTGAACATTTTCCAATTGCCATTCTCATTTCCAGTCATAACTGTCTTCTGTTTTGTGGCAACTGACCTTTCCAGGGCACAAAGACATAGGCATTTAGTATCCAGTCCATTTGTAAGCAACTAAAATGAAATCAAGTTCATTTGCACCAAGGCTTCCAAGGGATTCTAAGACTGTGATCAATTCTATACGTCAAAAGGGAAGCCTCAAACTTTGTGCAACTCTTTGAGTTAAGAAACAGCTAGTTTTATTTTGCAATGTCAAGACGAAACACTGATTTGAGGAAAATCATAATGTGGAATTCCATAAATTCAAAGACTTCAGGGCTGGCAGGATGGTTTATCTGCACTAATTCAGATGCATGTCAATCACCATAATTCAGGTGAGACATCACTCAGTACTTTGGGATGTACAGAAAAAAAAAGTAGACTATAGAAAATAAGTAAGCAGCCAAGCTTTTCTTTTTGTCCACATTTTTCCTGATCCCTAGGCACAGTTTCAACTCCAGTGAAGCAGCAGTATTTTAATTTCAAATCCAATTAGACGTGGCCATTTACAGAAACCAAAGTTTAAGCTACCTCACAGGGAGGTAGCTTTACTAAGCTGTCTCCTTAGCTTCTCATAGGAACACTACAGCACTGTCGTCTGGGCTGGTGTTTTAATAACACTGCCTCGCTGAGTCTTACAGGATTATTGGTCTCATACATCCAAGTTATGGCCAAGTCCTGAGACATAACTACATCTGACAGACCTTATAGGTATAACTTAGCCACAACTCTTTCCTTATTCAATAGTCCCCTTTTATATACTTACCTCAGTAAATCTTCTCCTCCCTATTGCAATCTGAAATAAAGCTTTTGTTACTGTAATCATTGCTTCTTTCCCCTACCTATATAACAGGGCATTTGTAGATACCTTCTTATCATGTTCAGAAAACAAAGGAAAATTCTATCTAAATATCTCAAAATGTAACAACCTAAACAAATTAAACTTCCTGATGCAGCCAGAAAAGTACAAATAGGAGGTTTCTCCCCATGTTGATTTTTCTGAACCTTGCACCAGCGGGCATACATGCGCATCATATAGAGCAGAAGAGAGAAGCCAGATCAACAAAACCTTTTCTAAGTTGATAAACTAATTTCATCAAAAGACACTATGAAACCTGGTTTTGCAGGCAAACACAACAGATTTCTCTTCATCTAGATTATACCAAAAAGTTTATAAGAAAAAAAGTGTTATGTTTTGCTATACTGGGGAAGTTCTTGTTAAATGTGGCATAGGCCATGATGGAAGATATTCTTTGGTAATGCTAGACCTGAAACACAATAGAACTTACAACACCAAAGTGAGATACTGAAAGGTTTTGGTTTAAAACACTAACTAAAGCATAGATAGATCCTATGGAAATGGTATGAAGCTTTCTAGATGCCATGTCAGAGGAAAAATATTATCTTCATATTATTTCAGATTATATATATATATGCACATACACACACAGGCACACCTCCTGACCAGTTTTTCCAATACATTTTTTTAGTAAAGTTACTTCAATTTGTGGTTTTGACAGTAGAGTTTTCAGGTTGATTTGGTTTTACTGTTTTTATTTTAGCAGATAAGCTCTCTAAAATTAATTTAACATGTAAAGGATTTTACTACCTAATTTAAAGAAACTTCTGCTCTGAATTATACTGATCAAGAACTTTAGATGATGCCTCCATGAAACCAAGCTTCTTATCTGAAATACTCTTATCGCTCAGAGGATTAAAATATTTTGGTTTTCTCTTTTGAATAGTACTCAAGCATTTCAAAAAGTTCTTAAATATTTAAAGCATCAGGAAAACTCAAATACTATTATTCAAGCAATAGTGCAGATATCGATTACTCCTAAATTATGGATTATTTTAATATTAAGAAGGGATAAGTAACACATACTACTGATTATAGCACTGATGAAACATAGCTAGAAGATCGTAAGTATACTACTACTAACCTTTTAACCACAAACCTAACAAAATCTCAAACAAGTTCAAACCTAAGACAAGGCTTTAATATTTAAAGATATCTTTTTGGATATCATTCCAGAGACTCTACTATTTTCCATGCCATGCTCCTATATCTTGAGAGTATAGCTCTGAGGAAGTACAAGAGCACATTTCATCTTCCTATAGAACATTGAGCAAAACAGAATGATACCTAATATCTAGGCTTAGCTAAAGAAAGCTATAACTTTTGAAATCAGCTTCAGTCCTGGTTGGGAGTATATTTTATATTTGTTTATCTCTAAAAGGAAAAGAACATTCTTTTCCTTCTGTAGTAGAATACTTCAAGGAACCATTTACTTATTTCAGAAATCTAGAGATGTTAAATCCTTTCCCACTCCAAAACTATATAACACACAGAGGCAGACAAGAGCCTGCCTAGGGGGTTTTTGGGGGCTAGTTTGGGGGTTTTTTTTCTGTTTGTTTCTTTGTGTTTGGGTTTTGTTGGTTTGGTTTTCCTTTTTTTTTTTTTTGGTTGGTTGGTTGGTTTGGGTTTTTTTGTTTGGGGGAGTGATTTTTTTTGAGGGTGAGGGATTGGTTTGGGTTTTAGATGTTGTGTTCTGTTTTGTTTTGTTTGCTTGTTTTTTTACCTTAGCATATATCAAGATCTATTTTACCATACATATATATCTAAAATAAGTAAATATTTCTTTAAAATCTTGTCATAGACTTTGTTTGATGCTGTTCCCATGCAGAATTACAATAACTATTAATACAGAAGAGTTGCGATTTGTTCCATGCGTTCCGTTAATCAGCACCTCAAGACAACACAGGTGGAAATGGAGTCACTAACAACACTTACTACAGTTCCTTTGACAGACATCCCATTGACTGCTACAACTCTTGGCTTCATAATAGCACATCTGCATTTTCCCTTACAAAATTCCAGACACAGATTTATACTTTCAGATTTATGTTTCTCCTTCTTTGACAGTTGTGTTTTGTCAAATACTTACAGTCACTTGTGTTAGACCTCATTCATGGACCCAGATTGTATGCAATGAGAGTTAGAACACAGAAATTGATTCAAACATTACAATATTTGGATGCAACAACTAATGACTTAACATTACTTACTAAAAGCACAACTGCTCCATCACTCATCTTTAAAAAGAGAGCTTGTAGGCATGTCTGAAATGTCTAAATCTTTAGCTAATTTTTTAGGTATTCCTGAAGATTTAACCCTACAACGGTAAACTTAACCATAGCCTCTTCTACCACCATATACTAGCACCAGTTTCTCATTTTTACCAGTTCATTATCCAGCTTTTGATGAGAAGGAAGGTGTTCTAACCTTTGAAAATAAATATAACTGTCAAAGCTTAAGACTTGAAACTAATACATTTAATGTTTGGTGAAATTTTGCTCTTAAAACCTGAAATAAAAATTACTGTAGAAATCTAAATATACTAATAAGAAAATTTTAAATTCCAGAGATTTCAAAGGTGTAACAAAAAAAAATCCACATTTTTCTGTAAACAATGAAATGATTTAGACGTGGTTTCCTAAAGTTGATAGACTTTGGCGTTTAAGAAAATATAATTTCCTTAAGCCATTCCCAACAAAAAGCATACAATGAATCAATATCAATAAATTTTTTGGCATCTCATAATACCTACTTTTCCACTGGCACATTTTTAGGACCTTCTTTCTCTACCTGGCTGTCTATTTTCACAAGCCATGTATGCACACATAAATAATGATTCTTATTTTTTTTTTTGAGACATCTACTTCTGCTGACTTCTGTTGAAATTATTCAGTGGGTTCAATAATTTTGGATATGTAAAATTGATAACTCAAAAGAAGCAGATTTTCCTGCTCATATTTGCATACACAGGAAGTTTATTCATTTAAGGAATAATCATATCAATGGAAAAAAAGAACTAAAAATGTATCAAAGAGTGAAACAATTCAAAACTTCTACCTGGTTGTCCAGCATAGTATACCAGGGGAAAATTAGCTTTACTGAAAGTCCAGAGCTCTATGCTCCTTAAGGCACTCATTGTATATATCATAATGTAGACTTCCATGTTTCGTACAATTTCTTGTGCTAACTCAGTTCCTGGTAGCAGTCTAATTGCAGAGGCAGGGAGTTCACAGTTTGCCATCCGTTAAATTATCCTTCTTCCTACAGTTGAATTAGCTCATTTAAATCTAACTTGGAAAATCTCAGTATCAGTATGGACTGAGACATCTCTTTTGCTGCTGACGAAGAAGCAGGGTAAATTAGCCAGAGTAGCCTGGGATTTTGGTCATTATGGGGGGTTGCATGGTTTTCTAAGTAAACAGTACAAACTGCTCCTGCAATGAACTCTACTTCTTAGAAGTTTCTAAGAAAGTACAGAAGAAACATCACCAAAGATGGCCAGTACCTGTTACTTAATCTACAATGTCAGATGCAGAAGTATGAATCTGAGGAACTCCACTATACATCTGTTTTTGAAAAATACCATAAAAAGGGCTGAATTGTGTGTCTCTGCTATCACAGTTAAACTTTAAAAAGTATAGGTACTTATATAAATAGCTAGTTCATATATTGTGGGCAGGGTAGCAGGTGGTGCTACAAAATCATGCCTCCTTAAAAATCCCATAACCAGTGAGAGCCCAGAGCTGGCTGATGCTCCATGTGCTGTGTGGAAAGCACAAAAAAAAGGGCTTATCCATGGACTGCTGTGTCCCAATACTGTTGATCAAACACAAACCGCAGCACCTACTTGTTTAGCCCACAGATTTTATTTGTACTTGTAAATCTACCCTGCCCAATTTTACCTGTCCAGATGTCACAGGCTATAATTACATGCTAGTAGTTATAACCACCACTGCATCACATTTAAAAGGAAAATATTCCCCTTCCTCAACACATTCAGCCAAAGTTTTTTGTTCTACGACTTTTGTGACCAAATACTTATAGTTTTGATATACTGAAGAAATGTTAATAATTATTTTCAGTCACACTGGGTTCTGAAATAACTTTTCCAGAGATAAAATATAATGAAATATTCCCAAGTTGCCTTCTTCTGTCAACATATATTTAACAAATTAATTAAAATAAACATATAGTAATAAGCCACACTGTGAATTCACAGTAAATTACATAGACGCAACCTAATAAATTATTACAATTTAAACCACTAAGGAAAGATAATGATGGACTAATCAAACTCTCTACATACTCAGGTCTTAGGACCACCAAGTAGCTTGCAGGAGGTAGTGGTATGGTTTGGTATTATCAAGAGGATAGAAGAAGATTACTATCCTCCACCTCTCCCTTAAAATTGTAACAATGAAAATGTGGCATTTATCTATTATAAGATATGGAAGAAGAAAAATAATGGATAGCAGTACACATATTTATCATCTTTCATGTTTATAGAAAATCACTGCTAGATTTTTTTATAAAACCCTAACAAATATTTCCCAACTGCTATGCAGCAACAAAGTCTAAAAGAAAGAAATGAGACAATTTTCATTTGTAGAGCTTAACTCCTTTGCATTTCAAGTGGACTTATATTACTGTCCAGGAAAAGGAGAAGGCAACACAACCCAGATAAGATGTGGGACAAGATATGGATAAAGGAAATTGAGCAGCTTCAGAAGTCAGGAATTGACAGCTTTGAGGCTCAAAAGTTTTGAAAGAGATGAAAATACCGCTGCAACAGAGCAAAGAAAGTCTAGCATAACATTTCATAGCTAGTCTTGGGTTTCAAAGGAGAAAAATTAGAGGGTGTATTTATATATGTATAATTTTTTATATGTACACACAGCATGAAATTTCACCTAACTTAAACATGGTTATACAATTCTTTACAGCCATGTTAAAACTCTGCAGAGCACAGCATATTACGTAAACAGATATACTGAATCTAAGCAGAGTCAAGACTTTGAATGCACAATGTGGTTCACCCAAGACGACTGCTTTTCAGTGTTGTCCCATTCACAACCTGAATTATTCTAAACCTATGTTCCTGAACAAAACCAGCACACTTTTATAGCTTTATTATTAGTCTTAAATTAATCTCCTAAGAATTCATAAATTGAAGAAGAAACGTTTTGCCTCTTCCTGCAAAGATACTGTGGTTAAGGTTCTTTAAAGTCAGCTAAATACTTGAAGAAACAGCATCATACAAAGCAGAAGGTAGCATTACTGACACTGCTGGATAATGGAAAGTTGCCACTGTCAGCAGTACAGCCATCAAAAGGATTGTACTGATCATTCAAATTTTCAGAAAGGTTCTAATCTATATTCCATTGTGGGTGAATGCCCCTGTGAGCAGTGGCAACAGCTAATAAGCATGTTGACAATAGTCAGGTTAAGCATGTTGACAATGGTCAGGGTAAGCATAAGGCAAAAGCAGCATACCGCAGTAGGCCAAAGGGTAAGGGTGAGATAAAAACGCCTTGCAGAAACAAAACTGCTGAACTTATGAAAATGCTTAAGGCCAGACAGGATGCAGAACCACAAGAATAAGGATGGAGCTAGAACTGGGGAATTTTGTGATAATGTAATCTACCACAGAGTTATTTGTAACAGTTGGGCTTTATACCAATCAGCAGCTTATCACTAAGGGCTTTGTGCCAATGGTCAGCTTGTTACTGAGGGCAACTAAACACGGAGCAAGTGTGAATCAGGTATAAATAAACCTGTGTAACTGCAATAAAGTGGCAATTGCTTGATCACATTGATCGTCTCCGCGTTGTCCGTGACTCCCGCATCAACATTCCATATTAGTAGATGTATTACAAATTTCTCTTAAAAAAAAAAAAGAGATAAATTCTTTCCACTGGACTTTTTTTGCCACAGTGTTTCCTATACCTGTACTCCAGTGTTTGAAAGAATAAAAGCTGGAGTTTACATGCCAAGCACATGGAAAGAACGTTTACATTTGATTGAAATGACTTCTTTGCTCCAATAGGAAAATATCAATGATATGATTTGCTGCAATTATTTATAACCATCTGGATGCTAAGTATCTTCCTATGCTCTTTCAAATTCATCTTCTTCATCTAGCAACCCAATCCTGTTTCTATGGCAAAAAAAAAGTCACTTGAAAGGTGACCCTGTCATCCTTGACTTCATTTAAGACATCTGTAAAACACTGCAGAAAACACTAATGGAGATTTTTCATAGCTATAAAAAGAAAAAAAATCCAATGTAAAATAAAAACTTTGGTCATTTGACAAGCCACCAACCTTCATTTAATACAAAGAAGTCAGTGCCAACTTTTATATTTTGCTTTTAGTTATATTTTGTTTATGTAATCTCATAATATTTTATGAAACTTTAGTTTCTTTGTCAATGGGAAAAGAGATACACAAAAAATGAGCTCAGCAGCTGCATGGAACCCGCATGTTTTCTCAGTGCAGATGCTTAAAATTGTAGTTATTTTTGTTCTTTAGGTTAGTAATTTCAACCAGTGCATCTTCCTTCTCCCCCCCCCCACCATAAGTATCAAGAAACACAAAGAGAAAAAAATAATGATCATTATTTTGTTACTTTTGACACTACTGATACATTCTGAAAATATCTGGAGAGGCACAAATAACAAGCTATACATTGCTGACCATCCAGAGCACCTCCATTCATAAATCTCTAAACAAAATAAAAATTTGGTGTCATTCTGAAGTCTCTCTGACCCATCACAAACAGAAATTAAGCTAGAAACAGGGAAAGGGAAGGTAGAGTTTTCTCCCCAACAGGAAAGGGAGGAATCAGAGGTGGGAAGTGGAAGTCTGCATGTAACCAAAACATTAGACTTCCCCAAACTGCAGATGCTGAGAATTAATGGACTAGTCCCAAATAGAAGTCAATATTCTTCTGTTGGATAATGCAAAACAAGCAGTAACTGGCAGAATAGCAATCAGCAAGGTCTAGAGCACACTCATGCAAGCTTTAACAAAACTGAAGCAATATAATGAAACTGGAGCAAGCAGAGTTCACATGCCATAATAGATTCCCCAAGTCTTATTTGTGAATGCAGTGGTTGTAGCTGCAATAAAGTTAATTTTCTTCACAATAGCTCTGTTTTGGATCTGTGCTGAAAACAGCATTGGTAACACAGGGATGTTTTAGCTATTGCTGAGCAGGGCTTACACAGAGCAGAGGCATTTTCTGCTTCTCATCCTGCCCTACCAGCAAGTAAGCAGGGGGTGAACGAAAGGCTGGAAGGAGACACACCACTAGAGCTGACACCAACTGACCAAAGAAATATCCCATACCATATGGTGTCATGCTTGACAATAAAAACTGGGGAAAGAAGAGGAAGGGAGGCACATTCGGATGGCATTTCTTCCTACGTAACTGTTATGTATGGTGGAGTCTTATCTTCCTGGAGGTGGCTGAACACCTGCCTGTCTATAGGAAGTAGTGAATGAATTCCTTGGTTTGCTTTGCTTGTGGGTGGCTTTTGTTTTCCCTATTAAGCTGCCTTTGTCTCAACCCATGATTTTTCTCACTTTTGCCCTTCCAATTCTCTCTACCATCCATCCCAGTGCAGGTGAGTGAGCAAGTGGCAAGATGGTGCTTAGTTGCTAGCCAGGGTTAAATCACATCAATGAATAAGATTAAACATAAAACAGTCAGCAAAGAGTAGTACTTCATACAAAGAAGCTACATTGAAATACTATTTTTCCATCAGCACAGGAAGTATAATCCTCTCAGAATACACCACAAAAAATGGTAGATATTTGCATTTTGGTGGCACCTAAGGTAGCTATTTCTGTGACCTGGTCAGTGTCCTGGAAAAGACTAACATTACAGTCTCTATCTCCCAGCTGGAACTGTTTGCTTTCTGGCTTTCTTTTTGTTCTTCTGTGCTTTCTCTTTTTGTTTGATAACATCCTTTCTCAGCAAGGGTTTCTATTATGCTTCACATCTTAGAACAATATCTGCTGATTCCCCCAGACCTTCAGTCATCAATGAACGAGACTGCTTACAGGAAGCTCATCCAACCAATCTCTTGAAGCTCCGCCATTAGAACACAGCCTTAAGAAACAACATGCTAATTAATACCAGCATGCTCTTTCTCTGGGCAGCTCTTCTGCAGCCAACTGTGGCAGAAAGCATGAACTAAAACCACAGCTTCTCTAAGCTTTCTGCTCTCTAAAAACTATACACCAGAACAACCTTTCCACCACTGATCTATCTACTCCTCATGTCTACTGCAGCTGGCAGGGATAATGGGAAACAGCTGGCCTTACAGGTCATATAAGGGCAGACTACCTTCTCACCTTATCTGGAGATCTAGATGTTGGCTTAAATGGTTTCTACTGGTGGTTTTTGTGGTGCTAACAGTGGTATGAAATCTGCTAGCTTATTTCCTCAGTATATTTCACTATTACACTGTTTTTTAAAAAAATTGTAAGATTCCCTGATAGTCCAGCTAGTCTGCTACCTGAAGTATGAATAAACAGTTTATCACAGCCTCAGATGCGCTGAAAACACTTTCCTGCTTTTGAACTCATACTGCTTTGATTGTTGCTGCTTTTGCTTTGGAGAAGAAAGGCTCTTTTTCCAGCAGCATCTGTTTGTATAATAATAGACCTTACCTCTTTCCACAGACCTTGTCTTTCTCTGAATAAACAAATATTCAGCAGCTCAACTTTACAGAAAACTTAGTAAGAGCTTTAAAGGAGTGAATCAAATACATGTGTAGCAAGTACATTTTAAATGCTAGAACTGTACTAAAATAAAGATGTCTATTTAACAGAAGGTGAACAAGGGGAGCTGTTAGAGTAATACAAACGCAGCATGATGTCCTCCTTAGTACCTGTGAAAACAAACAAGAGATTCTTCAGGAATATAGTCAGTTCCCACTACATAGTACTTGCACACTGTTACACAGCATGAGCTCAGTAAAGTATCATTGCCTCCAGTGAGCAAACTTAAACTGACAACGGACTTGTCTGACATTGGGCAATTTTCTTTCTCTCCCTGCTTTGCCTCTCCATTAATGTGAGTAATGGCAAAAAAAAAAAAAAAAAAAAAGCTACTAATGTCTCTTTATTCTATAAATTATAGCATTGACTTTCCCTACATCACCACATTATCTTTTAACAGCTGCACTGCAGGAAATCCAAGCTCTGGCAAAATACATATATACATATTACTGCTACTAATACGTCCAATTAAATTTTAGCTTGCAATCAGTTTAGAAGGATATAAATTTAAAAAATTTATGTCACCCCATTCTTTCCAAAGTGCTCAAAGTTATGCAGATGTAAAAAGATATTGAAGCACAATTTAAAGCATTTTTAATGTCAATATAATGAAAACTAATTGATCATGTCAAGAAAAAGTTGGATATTAAAGAAGGGTGAAATTAGAGGTAATATGTCCTTCTGCCTAGAAATAAGGGTTCATCTCTTATAAAAGCAAAGGAAAACATCTGAAAAATAAAATTCTTTCTTTCACCTGTTTGTAGAGTTAGTTGGGATTAAATGACTGAGTTGTTAGCAAAACACAAAGAAAATCATGCACATGAAGGCAGCAGAAATATGGAAACAGAAATGTAAAAAGCACAGTAATTCAAAGCCCATTCCACTATTGCTTGGCTCTAGTTCCACAGAATAGACTACTATTTAATCTATATATAACAAATTAAGTGCATCAAGTCAAACATCAATTAGTGTATTTAGGGAGAAACATCATATTATCTTAGCTAACTGGTATCTGATTATATTGCTGGTTTTCCGTTACACTAAAACATGTTGGGATACACAAAAATACCCTCACTTTGAGGTCTATGATTTTTACTTAATTACACAACAGCTAGCTTTGCTGTTGAACAGTCATTTACTGTATCTCATAGCAACCAATTTTTATTCAATAATGTAGCAGAAAGAATGATTTATTAGACATAAATTAAAAGCTATATTTAATACATGCAATAGCACGTGATAATAGTTGCTGATTAAATTAGTCAGCCTGGTACAAAAAAGACTTGAATCACAGGATCTGAAATATCACACACACACACAAAAAAGACTTATTATTTCATCTAGTGCATCTACCTACTGATGCAAAATTTATACCAGGATATATTTTGAAGTTTTTGTCTGGCTTAATATTAAATGTCTCCAATAATAATACTTTCACTGCTTTTCTACAAAGCTTAGCAAACCTTTGTTAATAAAAGTTTATTTGAAGTGACGTTTAACTAAACTAATCTAAGAAATTCTTTATATTCTGATTCATAATATTTAGGTTCTAATAAATATTAACAGTCTCATCATATCAATCCCAGGATTTGTCCTATTTGTTTCATATACACTAATACTTGTTAAGATAAAAGAAAAAAAATGCATCAATGACGCACAGACTTTGGCTCCAAATTTGTGATGAGGATATTGAAATTGCCAGCATATGGGCATCTGTCTTGCAAATAAGCTCTACTCCTTTAGTTTGGCTCTCCCCATAATTCAAAGACTTTAATTAGTGATGAAAAAAAAAAATTTCCAAGAAACACCATAGTTTGGGTAGTGTTGTTTTAAAGGAAATAATATAGAGCAGTAAGTAAGGGAAATGTGAGGAGAACCAATCTCCCAGGCAGCAGAAAAAAAAAATAAATCTAATCAAAAGCCCTCATTAGAATGAAGATACAATTTAAATCTGAAAAGTGACTTTGCCAAATTATGTTCTTTTAGTCAGATTCTATTATATGCAGTCCAAAAGATCCCTTTTGACAGAGACTGAAAGAGTCCAAATTCACAGAAATACAAACTTTTTCTGGAAGGTTTCCCAGATTTTGCTAACAGGTTCCCTTCCCTTTTCAGACCTTATCTCATGAAATCCTCAAAATGTCTATGTTCCCTGAATGACCTGATTTGGTAGCTTCATTAAAACACTATCTAGCACACGGTGATGAAAGCAAAATGAAACCACAGCACACAAATATCTTCACATGAGGAGATTCAGGCTTTGCTCTTTCCTCTCTGAAGTACCCACAGGCACAACGATAGAGGCCAGCAAAAAGTTGAGGGAGAAGAGAGCACTGTCTGTGGGATAAAGGATGCTTCACATCTCTTCTTGAAGGCATAGTGCTTTACAAAGAATTCAAGATTCACTGGACTAGAAAAATTGCTTAGTAGAACCCACAATTTCCTTCATGGGAGGTGCAGACCTGAGAGTGAGAGTTCTTGGCCTCCTTCATAGCACCAAAAGCTATTTCGGTGATAAAGCCAATGATTGCTTAACATCAACCACACTTTTCTGTCCAATGACTCTCTATAATAGTCTATAATAGATTCATAGCCCTTAGATATTTTAAATGGCACTACCTTAACAGGAAGAGAGCATTTACACCCTGCACAGAAATGGCAGACTAAGATACTTTTCTGGAGTTAAGAAATACTTATTTAAAACCTTTCAGAAGGAGGACAGCATTGAAAGTGAGTACCTGAATGACTGCTGCAATTGCTATGATACTGAATAAAAAAGCAGTGATAAGTGCTTGTGACCAGAAGTTACAGACCTTGAGGGTATGCTGAATATACTTTAGCTATAAAGAGAGAATGGCAAAGAAGAATGGGCCAGTTTGAAACAGGGAAGTCCAGAAAATTGAGCTGGGCAATGGTAGCATTCTTCTGAAAAGTGAACTAGTGCAAGATTGGTGTGTGTATGAAGCAGGGCTGTAGGAAAATTAGACTATATGATAATGGTGGGGGTGGGTGGGCGTTAGGAATATCAATAACTTTTAACAATATTCTTTGGAATTGATTTTACTGCAGTTACTCTCTGTAGTACAAGATGCAGCTCTGAGAACCAGCTGAAACTAAAGCACCACCAAGCATCACCAGTTAGATTTCTCTGTGCATTAATTCTAAAGACCTTACTATAGCTAATGCTGAAGTCTCACCCAGGCTAATGGGCAAAGGACAAAGAGATAGGCGCTCTTACTGCACATGAATGAAAGAACTGGTAATTACATTCTCATTGCCAGGAATCCTGCCTTCAGATACAATTACTTAAGACATTTGTGGAAAGAGGTTAATAGCAATACAGTGACTCACAACCAGGTTTGGTCCAGTTTGATCTTTAGCAGATGATAAAGTGCAGAGCAGAAAGGAAACATAAAAATTGCACCACCCAGGTTCAGTCTGCAAAGATGAAAATTATAAAAAGATTTTTCCTCTCCCCCAGGAAAAAACTTTCTCCTTGAAATTGAGAAAAATCTAAACTGAAAGACAATAAAACTGAAACAAAGTCAATATAACCTTATAATGTGATTTATGAGACACTTTTCCAAGGGAACTTGCATTTTAAAAGCCAGGCTGTTCTTTCCAGTTAAAGATTTTCACCATGGAAATGACTGGCTAAGAAATGGCAGGTTTACAGAGTAGGCAGCAATCATTCATTAGGTCAAAACAAAACTTAATCAAAAATTACTTTCTCAGATAGTTATATACCCCATTTGAAAAAAGTTTTTTGGGCTTAATACAAAGGCAATTCTTGCTTACAGAACAGAACAAGAAATCCTGCCTTAAGCAAATGCTTCCCCTACTATCTGTCTAAACAGTTTCTTGAACTCCATTGTCATTATTGTAGTAAAACATTGACAGAATACTGCATTAGTGCTATTGTAATTCATAATTTTTCAAATAAAATGAGAAAACAATCAATACATTTAAATGGGGCAATTTTTAAAAAAATCTTAGTGAGATTTAAAAAGATTATTCAGAGTTTTAAGAGTCCATTACTTTTCTCCTAAGGATAAAAACATCCCAAATATCTGTTGCAATTAACAGGTGGTTCTTTATAGCAAAAAACACTAAAACAGAAGTAGCAACAGAGGTGAAGGAGGATATCAAAATCGAGAATATTAAGATGAAGTACCATTTGTTTTTGTAAGAGATGTTTATTTTGTGATAATGGATGCAATTAATAGCAGCATATGCTAGAGTGTTCATAGAATCAGTAATTAATGTAGCATTAACTTCAAAGGTTATTTAAATACATTTGCAATAATCCACACATTTACAACTGCTATCAAACACAAACCAACTTGGTTAGTAAATCAACAGCCTCAATCGTATTATTCTGTAACATGAGTGCTACCATACTTCTAAGGCCTCATTTTAATAGTAGTAACAGAAGTAAGTGCTTTGTGCTTCTAATTGAATAGTTTAGGCATGTAAAATGTTGATCATAGGGAGTGAATGGTAATTATTTAAGTTAAGAACAGCTGTGAACTGACATTATTAATGTTCATCTACCTTAATTTATGCTTGTATCAATATGGCTGTTTTCAGGAAAATTTAAATTAAGCTAGGTTTATATCTGAAAATAAAGATCATTGCGCGAATAATTACACTGTACTGAGCTATAGATATCATGTCCCCGCTGGAATAATTGGAACCTTTAAAGTTTAATTCTACAGCTTTCAGGTAGAAGAGTGAAAATAATTTAAACTGTAGCCATCTAACAATAATTAAGACTTTTTTCTTTTATAATGCATCTATTAATGGTCTCAGTTGTGCTTCCAAACATTCATGAATTAACTGAAATACACTATGAAGTACAGTAGGTTAGTAAGGACTTGTTCCCATCACACATGAGAAAACTCAGACACAAATGCAGTGTAGGGTGGTCTGAAAATTAATATCTTGAAAAATGGCTACAACTGGCTACAAAGAAGTATAACTTCCAGTACCTTGACATTAATTGGGTGTACAAAATACATGTAACCCACACAGGCTGGATATTCCATGGAAGCTGAAATCAGATCCTGTAGTAAACAAAGGTAATTCTCAGAAGGGATATTTGCACTCAGTCTGGACTAATGTCAGTGAATTATGTAGTTCATTGCTCCTGGGAAAGGGGGAAGACAATTTGAGCAAAAGACTTCTGTCAGCCTTCACCACTCTTCTGCACAGAAAATGATCGAAAATGCTTCCTGCAAAACAATCTGCAGACTGTTCATTATAGCCCTAAATATCAAACTGTCCAAACAAGAATTTGGGAATCACTTTTATAGGGTAAGTTCCATTTGTGTGTGGTGAAGATCTCTCCCCTATAGCCAGTTTCTCCCCACCTTCCATGTCCACAAAGTCTCAAATCTCCCTCTTTCTCCATCTTGTCGCATGGTGTTGTCTGCTAAGAGATATCATAAAAGTCCTGTCTGCAAGCAGAAACTAGAAGTAGCTGGAACATGTCCTGAAGGATCAGAAGAAATCACCTTTCTTGAATACATCGCCAAAATTATTAAGCAGGATATCCTGCTTAGACTGCCTTTGAGGCACCTGTGTGTTTGAAAAGTGTTTGGCAGACAGGACAGGTTAGTCTACGACCACAGTGGAGTCCATGCTTTCCAGAAGGGGCAACTAGAACCATCAGTTTCATTCTTTTGAGAAGCCCACTCTTTGTTCAGTTGATGTAGGTTTTTCATCAAATTCAGTGTAGCTAATTTATCTAAAATGTTTTTTCACAGGAATTACTTTCATTTTGCTCAGGTTATATCTAACCAGATCTGGCAAGCAGATATTAATTCAAAAGCAGAACCAGCAATGAAACTCATGTCTCCTCACTGTGAAGCTCACATACATGTTCACAGATCATAACGTTTCCTTCTCTGAGCAGGTATACACTCTGCAGATTTTAATTACTTGCTGGAACTCTCTCAACAAAAAATGTCCATTCATATTCGGCACTCTGACAAGGGTCATGACCTGGACATACTGTACATAAGCAAAACTAACTGCCATAAAATCCTGTCTACCAGGAGCTATCCTGAGCTTCTTTTCTCTATAGTGCAATAAGGTTGGTATTTAAGAAGAGAATATTTAATGCCCCCTACAGCAGGGGACCACTGCATGTCCTCAACCTGGCAATAAAGGTGCAGTCCAAGTCTTCAGAGCTGCCACATTCAGACATCAAGCTGTGGAGTTTTGACCACTGTAATAAGTTAAGAGTAGAAAAAGAGAAGCTTGAGTTGTTCTGAGGCCAGCCTGATTGGGTTGAGGTAGCTCATGAATTCCAAATTATTTCATTCTACAAAGTAGCATCTCTTGCCTAAGATTGCAGCTGGGGAACCATTTTCTGATGCAGAGCTGTAATAACTCACGCTAAATGCTTTCTTACTCCCAAGGAGGCAACAGACAAGAGAAAGATGCCTTTTTTCTCAGCAAGACATTTTTATCATGGAAAAGATCTTTTCTTAAATTTCTTGAAGGTGATGAGAGCTTCTGATTCAGAAGCTTTAATGACTCAGGAACTTTAACTGGGAGAAGTTAATAAATTCATTTCTACTTTGTATCTTTTTTCCTTTTTTTGGGGGGGATGGGGTGGGAGGAAAGCAGTAATTTATTAAATTTTGTGTTACCTTGTGTGATTTGAAGTAAAAAAACCTCACAGCTATACAGCTACACAGCCACTACCACAAGCTTCTAGCTCAGAAATAATTCAGGCAGTCAGCAGACAAGGTATGAATAGTATTCTGACAGTTCTTTTTTGCCTTCACGGCAATTCAGAATATTTGAGCTTTTAGGCGCATGAGCAGGATTGCATATGCTTAAGATCCTGAGCCAAGAAATGCAACTTGACCTCTAAATTTAGCAATAAATCAGACTGGCTTTGTTAGCATAAAGACAAAGCAAGTTGTTCAATACAGTCAATTCAGGAAAGAATCACACTAAAAGTACGAAAGAATGATTTTCAGATTGTATTCATTGCTTCAGGGTTCAGTTCTTTCTGTTTTTTGACTGTGTACTTTTCAAACTGCATGCAACATTGTGCAATACCCTACAGCATAAAATTCATGCTGCCAATTAAAATTCATGCAATGTTTGAATGCAAAATACATTAGCCATGGACTTAACTGTACAAATATTCAACATTTTCATGTTCTCTTGGAAGCTAAATGCCAATGAAATCATAACTTTTCTTAAATTACCCACATTACAGCATTAGGTAAGAAAAAATGTCCATTCTATAGAGGTTTATGGCAAGCATGGTTATTACTTTTTATCATTACTATGGCTCCATTTTTATATGAAGTTCACCTGAACAAATACAAATGTTTGAAGAGAAATTGCTGAAAGACTTCTCATCACATTTATTCACAGGAAGCAACTAGACATTTCAGGGACACTGTTGGAGGCCTGGTGACAGTGGTTTGTAAGCAATCTGCAAATTGTTTGGAGCAGGCCAGGCCCCTAATAAAGGAGCAACCAGAAAGTACTGGCACTTCCTTTAAATCCTTGCTTAAGAATTTGGAAGGAAGAGCCTGAGCTCCTGAGAGGGGCACATGTGAAAAAGCACTAACATCAAGTAGGAGGCATCACCAGTGAAAGACTTTAAGATGAGGACAAATGAACAGGTAATTAGGAGTGGTCAACCTGGAAAGGTCTCAGATTTTCAGTCCAGAGAGCAGGGAGCTATTGGCTTGAACCAGGGACAGTCTTTTTCAGTGTGGGAGCACTCTCTTGCCTGTTCTAAAGAAAAAAAAATATATAAAGTGTGTGAAAGGAATTATTTATAAAGGTGTTCTTCCAGGATTTAAGCACTATCATAAGCTACAATAAGATTTTGGCTTTTGGTGCATTTATCTCAGTATCTGCCACTAGCCTGTCCCAAAAATGAGTGTCTTACAACCAAACCACTACAGGCTATTCAAATTCTACACATTCATGTGGCTCATATGTGGCTCTCAGTTTTATGTGTACTGAGAATTTTATTCAATATCTCTTCCAATATGTGATGTAAACCATAAATTGTACCTCCCTGTGAGCAAAGCTTTTCTTCACATATACCAAGCTCAATCATCCTTTCTTTAAATAGAAACCGGCTTTTAATTGGATAGAAATGTCTTTGTAGAGAGAACTGCACAACTAGTAGGACTAGATACCAATCCATGCAGATGTGGTTGGAAGATTAGGGTCTTTCAAAAACACGACCACTGTACCTTCCACAGTTTCCTTTTGTATGAAGATGGTTCAGTGACATCTTTTGTAGTTATAGTTTCCTTGACTCAAAACAGTCTCTTGCTGAAAGCTGTAAGTAGTTGAAAGCCTTCATTAAATAACTGAGAAAATAAAAAAAGGAGAGAGAGATATCGTTTACTGCTGTGATGTATTTGTTGGAACTTAGATCTTTCAGATATGAAGTTCAAGTTCTCTTAATAATTTTATAAACAAGTAACTGATATTCAACAATATGGGCACTTTTTATTTCCTTGTGATGGGATTTCAGTTTAACACCAGGGACTGACTCCATCAAAATGGTTTTCATTCCTGGTCCTGTGATTGTTGATTCTGTTATATTCTGATAATATTAAAAAAAAAAAAAATTGGGTTAGCATTTGCCTCCAAATAGCCTAAGAAGCAGGGAGACAGGGGTCTACATAAGCCAGTGAGTCTTGTACCATTTAGATACTTGCATCAGACTAAAACAAAGAAAATTTCTCAATTGGAACTAGATGATCTTAAGGTCCTTTCCAACCCTAACTATTCCATGATTCTATGATTTGCAGTATGTATTCTAATTCTACCAGAAATGGCAGCATTAACCCTTTTCCTAGGATAAGCATGAGTGCTCTTTGCTTTCTGATTATATCTGTTGCTTTCTAAGGAAGCATGCAATTATTCATTTGTGATTTGCCTTTGTTGTTTGCCAATTTTAGAAGCAATTTTTGCTGACAAATAAGCATTTTGGTTTATGTCTTTGCTTTTACACAGATGCTAACTTCCAGTTAGAGCAGGTACTTCATTCATTTTCTCACTCTTTATGATGGTTTCAAATGTGAGGCCACCCACTGATCTATCAGCTCAACTGCAACATGCTAGAAAACACAAGCACATCAACAGTTCAGTTACTGGCACTGATGAGAATGAAACTGAGCTTTTTGGTAATTACTCTTCCAAAAGCACATGCCCTTTATCAGAAAACAGATACCTAAACCTCTTCCTCAGTAAGCAGCTAGTACTTTATCATGTGCCCTCTTACTATTGCAATGTCTATCGCTTGCATCATTTCTTCTCCATGGAAGAGAAGATGTGATTTATTGCAACCCAGGCAACAGTCCCTAGGCTAAACTACATTAATGAAGTTGCCTCATAATCATGAAAGATAGACAGCTAAGTCTAAGACAGAAAGGTGTTATTTTCTATGTTTCATGGCTGCCAAACCACCTCTAATATGCTCAGATGCATTTTCCACTTGAACATCAGGAAACACTATTTTACTCTGCAGATGATCAAGCCCTGGCACAGGTCACCTAGAGAGGTTGTGGAGTCTTCCTCCTTGAGGTTATTCAAAAGCCATCTGGACATGGGCCTTGGCAACAGTCTATGTGGCCCTTCTCGAGCAGGGGGTTGGACAAGATGACCTCCGGAGGTCCCTTTCAACCTCAACCATTCTGTGTCTCTGCATGATTCTGTGAGTAGCAATCTTCCCCATTCATTCTTTCTAAATTGTTTTCATCAGATGAAAGCCCTGTTCTCCTTCAGGCGGACTGCACAGCAGTCAGAAAATGGTGCATATGAGTGTGGCTCAAGGAAAACCTCCCACATTAGCCAAAATTTTAGCGGCTAAAGCAAGGGCACTGAGCTGAATAACAAAGGTACTTATGCTAATTATTGGTTATATTTATTTTACAGTCAAGCCTTTTAAAGTCTGTATTGGATTTAACTCACCATGAGCCTTCTAGGTAGTAATCTAAAGCCAATACAAAAACTCCATTTGATTTCAGGAAACTTTGAAGCAGCATTCTGCTGGACTCAGTTACAGAGCCTTCGGAAAGCCTTCAGAAAAACGGCATGAATTAGACATTTCTCTGAAATTCTTTGAATAAAAAAAACAAAAACAAAACCAAAAAAGGCCAGAAAAACCACGAGGAAATCTATACCAGGAAAAAAAAGTGCTGACATCTAAATGACCAAAGGACATTTCTCACTGGAGGATGAAGATAATACTTCATTCAACACAAAGTAATACCTTTTATGTCTTCTAAATTCATGAATAAAGAAAACCGCTAAATTGCCCTTGGCTGTTCTTAACTAGAGTGCCAGCAAACAAATATTTCTCATGATTAAGCTGGAAAAAAACCCCAAACATGTGCAATGAGCTAGTTATATGTCAGTTTTTCTCTGTCACCAACTGGACATAAGGAACTTCTGAAACAAGTACATTGTATTTAAGGATGCATATTTTTCCCATGAAGATAAACTTCACAAAAATATTTCCCCTCTTTATAGCTATAGGAGGGCAACAGAGTAAAAACTCTGCCCTTGCTGCATTTATCTTTAAGTAGATATGTTTGGTTTTAACTGAATACATAAACGTGGGAATAGTCATTTTGGAGATGCGAACAAAAGATATCATTTTATACTAGCACCATATTTATAAATATTACACAAGAGGTCTTTGTGCAATACCCATGTTGCCGATTCAAGAGTTTCTTATTGTCTTCAGTAATGTCTATTACTTTTAGAACTTGTTCATTTGTTCTGGCTTCAACTACTCAGTCGGTCTGTGCAGAACTGCAATACCTGTTTAAGCAGTCTAGACTGACTGCCTTCTCCTCTGTCAATCATCTATTTCAATCATGCTTTCTAATCAGTTAAGAGACCTTGGGTAGACTTTAGCAGTTACTGCTATTTATCATTCTTAAAGAAGAATGCAAACCACAAATCAAGATCCAAAATCTTTGTTGCCTTAAGTGGGTGAATCTGTTGGTAGCATAACATGCAATTCTGACAGTGGCAGAGAGATGCCTGGTGGCAAAAGAAGTGCCCTCAGTATACATTCTCCATCATATTTAATGAATGTAGTTTTGTAGCCAGAACTAATTTCACTGAGTTAAGTAACAAAATACTTCATAATTTTTAGAAAATCCCATGGATTTTCTTCCTGAGTGCATCTTCTGACACCCGAATACTTTTGTAATCCTTTTCTCTGGGCCAAACACAAACTGTTCTATAGGGTTTTGATTGGCTAAAGCCAAACATCATATTCAGACATTCTCCACAGTAATGTTGCCTGGGATTTATTTCTCCAAATATTTTATTTTTTTAAGATGCAAAGCTTAGCTAGTTACTGACTAGTGCATGGAGAAAAAGTTCTTTAATAGTTTAGTTTCCATGGAAGAACACACTTTTTTATTTTGTCTGTGTTTAAAAAAGGAGAAACTGGTTCTGTCACAGTTAATATCCTTGTAGTAAGTAAACTCCAATCTTTTAAAAATTATTTTATCTCACAAAAGAAGTTGTTTATTTACTGGTACAAACTAGAGAACTTATTCAATGCAGGTAAATGACTGGCTGTTTTATATAAGAATCACAACAAATAAAGTATTGTCAAGTATCTGACAGCTGTATTAATAATTCAAGGTTCTTTTTCATTTAAAACACACAGAGATGATCTCTGCACTCTGTAGGAATCATTCTTTTGTTTCCTACCATGACTGTAGCCAAGATATGCTACATTCAAGCGCTATGGTTCAAGGCAGAAAACTACAGAGCTGTTCAAAATCAGATTTTTACCCATTTCTTTACAACAGGCTCAGCAAGGAAGAGAGTTTCTACCTATCACTACAAAGTTATAAAAAATACTGAACTTTTTGTAATATTAGCAATTCAAAGATGTTGACCATGAAAGCACACAAGAGCTGGTGGTGGTTTTAGCTTCTGTTTTTTTTCCACCCAGCTTAGTAGGATGCTGACCTGGAAAACTTCTTTAAGTCCTGGATTTCCGTAAGAAGGTATCTCAGCATCTCCAGACTGAGAGATGGTTGAAAATCAAATCAGGCTCCACATTTTCAGCTTTACATTATACCAACACATAGTTCTCATCAGAAAGCCCAAATTCAATAGTTGGAAGCTTTTACTCAAAATTAAAGAAAAAAACCCACAACTTTTCCCCTTAAGTGGCAGGCATAGCACACACAGATAGGTGCTGCAAATAACATATTTCTCTAAGCTAATAATATACTGTACCAGTGCCTGTTTCAGACACCACACTGTAGGTGAATGCAATATAATTTTCATGCAAGTGACAAAACAATGATCAGATTCATGCTTTGAAGTTATTCTAACAGATTTTTTTGATATTCAGTTAAACTTCTCTTTGTGAAAATAGTCAGAAATCATGTCATGCAAATATGGAGTGCCACAGGAATACAGTAGTAGAGATGTTGACCAAAATTCCAACCACAGTATCAACAGAAAATGCATAACATTACACTGCCTAACCAAACTACTTTGCTGAAGTATCCCCTGGAATACAATAACTTGCCAGTGAAACAGTATGGTTTCCATTTTGAGGAGTAATTCTAAATAGCTGTTAGGATTACTTAAGACCGTTTTGGGAAAATGGCTGTCTATTTATAGTAAACGCAGATTATCTATTCTGTCACAAATTCTCAATCTATCTTGCAGTAAAAACTATTTATATGCATAATACATTCTCAGTACAAGGCTGAAATCCTTGCTTTCAGTCCTGGCTTTATTCCTTTGGAGAAAAGCACCATTTTCTTAGTGATTATTTTCTGTCTTAGGAAAAATCATACTAAGATAAACTGGGACAAGGTCATTAAGCACCTACACACATCAAAAGGGGTCTGAGCAATATTTGTGTAAAGATCAAAGTGGGACATTTCTTGTTCAGAATTGTGTTTCAGAAAAGATGATTCTTCAGATCAACTGTGAAACTTGAGAAAAAGATGATTGCTTCTTGGTTTCTTAATTCTTTTATCAAGTACTAACCCTTCTTCAGTAATGTTTCCCTCAGGTTATAAGGTATGAAGTTAAAACATTATGAGGTAACTCAATTGTAGAGGGGTTTGGGTTAGGGTTTTTTGTTGTGTTTTTTTTTTATTTATTTATTTTTATTTGTTTTTTTTTTTTTTTTGTTGTGGGAACTAATGTTTCAGTAGTTTTCTTGGTTAACAATACCCATACCAATGGTCACTTGCTAAGTATATTCTAAAATGGCAGAGCAAGGAACAATTTTTTGCTAGTTTGGGTTTGACTTTTGGAGGCTGACTTATCCTTTTAACTCATTATTTCCTTTAGCAAGAAGGCAGGTTCATATCTCTAAAACCAGACTTTGGATTCCCACTCTTTCAATACTATTACAAGGACCTAACGGGATTCTTATGCAAAGGAGAAAACTTCCTGGGAAGTATGAAAGTGGTGCACTGCAGATATCGACAAAAGCATGCAATTATTTTCAGAAAGTTACTGTTATTTTTTCAGGCAATTTTTGAACTGAAAGGGAACAAATACTATAATTCAGCAAGATTATTGTATTTCATCTGGATGTAAAGGTACAAGTAGCTTATTTTAGACTTTCAACCTAGTGGCTGGTCTATCACAAAAATAAGTTCTTTCCTCTTCTTCAAAGTTTATATTTATTCATTTTTCTGTCTCTTGTTGAGTTTATTGCATCACTGAAAGACACATTTTGTTATTTCAAACTGCTTATTAAGTTCACTCTTTTGTGGTGGTTTAAATCCAGTCAGTAACAAAGTACCTACCCAACTGCTTGCATCCTCCCCTTCCCCTACAGTGGGATAAGGGAGAGAGTAGGAGAAGTAAAAGTTGTAAAAACTTGTGGGTTCCTGTTAAAGATGGTTTAATAAGTGAAGGAAAGGGAAAAAATAAAAAAAACAAACCAAGTGATGTAAAGGATCAAAGGTGCACTTCACACCTTCCACAAACACACTGATGCCCAGGCAGTCTCTGAGCAATTACTACTTTGTTAAAATTACATACTCAGTTTTTATCGCTGAGCATGACATTATATGATAGGGAATATCCCTATGTTCAGCTGGGGTCACCTGTCCCAGCTGTGCCCCCTCACAACCTCTTCCCCACTCCCAGTCTACTTGCTGTGGGGGGCAGACTGAGAAACAGAGAAGGCCTTGATGCTCTTTAAGCACCCTTCAGCTATAGCTAAAACATTGTTTTGTTATCAATAACAGTGTTATAGTCATAATACTAAAGCACAGCTCCATATGGTCTCCTATGAAAAAAATTAACTCTGTCCCAGCCAGACCCAGTACTCTTTCACAGCAGGGCAGAAAAAGACAGATACACACTCCCATGTTAACTCTCTTATAGAACTTAGAATCATTAGTGACACAAAATTAAGAAAGACCACAAATTCTGTCTTGTTTATTTTTACTTGGGGGAGCCATCCACATAAAGCTGTGACTCAAGGACAGTTATTGCCCATGACAAAAGAAGGAAAAGATTGTTTCTAACTCTCAGTTTGAGAACCACAAATATTCATCTGAATCCTGGACAATAACTAATATAGTTGGACTATGAAATCCATACTATTTTATTTCACTCATCACAATAGAAAGTATTGCATTTTACTGAATTTTGTTTCTCAAAACACACACAAAAATTATTCTCTACAGTGGATTTTTGCCTGCCTTGATTTCCCTGTTTTTAAGTGGCTTCACCATTTAGCTTCCATCAATTTGTTTCAGAGAAGGAAATATTTTAGAGATATTTGGGTAAAAAAAATAAAATAGAATGTATTTGGGTTAATTTAAGGTTGAAAAGTAATTCCACAAATCTTTGACTAATTTTAAAAATTCTTTTCTCCAATTACTCTTAATCATCCAGTTCCATGTCACTGTGTCATGGTTTAAACCCAGCCAGTAACTCAGAACCACACAACCACTTGCTGAACCCCACTTTCCAACCCCGCCCCCCTCTGGGCAAGATGGGAGAAGAATCAAAAGAATGCAAAACCTGCAGGTAGAGATAAGAACAGTTTAATAACAAAAGTACAAAATACTCCTACGACTACTATTGAGAATAAGGGAAATATCAAGGGGAGAGAATATAAAAGTGGAAAGGAAAAAAAAAACAAACCCAACAAACAGCAGCAATGCACAGTACAAGTGCTCACCACCCACTGACTGATACCCAGCCTGATCTGAGTAGCAATCAGTTCCTTCCAGGTAGCTACCTCCAGTTTATATACTGGGCATGTATTCTGGTATGGAATACACCTTTGACTAGTTTGGGTCAAATGTCCTGTCGCTGACTCCTCCTGGCTTCTTGTGCCCCTCCTTATTGGCAGAACAAGAGAGACTGAAAAGTACTTGATCAGTGTAAGCATCATTTAGCAATACCTAAAACATCGGTGTGTTATCAACATTGTTCTCACACTATATAAAAGACAGCTCTGTGCCAGCTACTAGGAAGAAAATTAACTCTAACCCAACTGAAACCAGGACACACTGGCAGATATTCTATCCAATTTTGTTTGTTCTACTTTAAAAAAATAGAAGATGGACTGTTTTTTCACCAATTCAGAAAGCTGATCAAGAGGCTTACAGAAATGCATTTACCACTCTCCAGAAATACATTACTGCTCTCCGGAGACAAGGTCTCCTTCCACTTTTAGGGGGTTTCCAGCAGTGCTATATACTATTCCAGTACAGATAAGACCTATTTTCATTGCTGTATTTTTCCTTTTTTATAATGATTTTTGATAAAAAGATTTTTATACATTTAGGAACTTTGCTGCAGATATATAGAATTTAAAGCCAGCCGTCTCCATCACGAAACCCATGGCACTTTAATTCATTCTTGCTTAGTCTAAGCTCCTTTGCATAAAATGCCCTGGGGAATAACAATCTCCAGTGTTACTTGTTCAATATCACAAACTGCCAGATGCCACTTGAGGATGCTACACTTAGCTTCTGCTATAAATATTTTTTTGTGGAGATGCTCTTTCAAATGAGCTGTGACATATTACATTTTTGAGAAGCAAAGGAATTTTCCCTGGTTCTTTCTGTAACACAGAAGTTACAGAAGAAACAGCAGAAGAGTCTTTAATGGATTTGAAGCTGCGTTGATAAGTTGGAAAACAACTGCCACTTTGTGGGTTTGGATGTCACCCAGGAATTGAAGGCTGAATGTTAAGAGTGCTGAATAGTAAAATGTTGTCACAGGCCTTAGCAAGATGGGCTCCAACAATGACAAAAGCAAATGGCTACCAATTGATACAACTCCAAGTGTGAAAGGCAAAGTTGTTCAACTGGTAAGTAGAAGTTCATATGCTGCTGTCATAGTCCTGAGTATTTATTTCTAAATTTAACTTGTAATAGTTGGTCCTAAGGAAAATTGCCCTCCTGCTAGGGAACACAAATGTAAATGCAAAACAAGTATTTCAACAATGACCTGGGATGACCAAATATATATTAGGAAAAATAATTTTCAGCATAATTATCCATCACCAAGAATAAAAGTGATAAAGCAAAACCAAGACATTCTTAGGAGGTTTAATTTTAACAAAAGCAGTCACAAATTACTTCACAACTTTCTATTATGTTTTCTGTTGAAATTAAGTTATGCAAGTATATATCAAATTTTTGTCCTTCCAGTAGCTGAAAATATTTTATAGCAGTGAAATTAGAGAGACATATACTGTGCAATGCTTCTTAGGCTCTTTTTTTTTTTTTTTTTTTTTTGTTACTTGTTACTTTATAGGTAGAGAACAGACCAGGGAAGGGAAAATACAGATCTCAGTCAAGAATTCAAAACCAGCTTTCACTGGAGGTGCGGCAATATATGCTTCCACCTGAAATTAACCTTATGGTTTTGAATGACGAATTTAACCATTAAAAGGTGGCATCTTTGATTTTCTATTTATTAACATTAAAAGTCTGACGCCCCTCAAAGTAAATATTACAAGTCATCTATCAACAATAACAATGTGAGAGTGTTTACATTTTCAGCTCTGTATTAGAGAAGTGCCTTGGACACTTAGGGAGATTATTCACATGCAAACGCTCATTTAGGAAGCTGCTTCTTCTATAGTCAATTGAGACAGGCTGCTTTAAAGAGTAACTCAGAGAAGTTTGATGTCAGCTCTCTGAGTCATCCTGATAATAGGGATCATTTTCTTGTTGTCATAGATGATTTATGACATGATAAAACCTTCTGTCATATCAACCTCTCAAGTTTGCTTTGAGCAAGCTTAGATTGGTCTTGTTGAAAAGGCATGCACAATTCTTAACAAGTAACCACTTATACTGAGATCCTAGAGAAAAGAGGGAGGGCAGGGAGTCAGAGTGGTTTTTTTCAGCTAAATGAATCATCTGAAGTCTACCTGGGGCTAGAGAACAGCTGTTATCTTGCTTACATAAAAAGAAGATATTTTCTCTCAAAATTTAATTTTACAGTACTTAGTTTGATTTCACAATCCTACTTGTTAGCAGATTCATTTTAGGATGTTTTTTACTATTTAGGATCATGATAAATGTTTTAAGTACCAATATGCCAGAGGCTGACATTGAACCATACACTTACATGAATTTAATGGTGTTAAAAACAGTGATTCAGTGATTAGGTCATCTCCTCAGACCAAAAACCCCTAAGGTCTGGTTCCCTCTCACCCAGTGATCTTTGTGCTCTTATCTTCTTTGGTTGTAATTAGTAAATTATTAGCTACAATACTTTTTAAAAAGAACTGTATTGCAAAAGATAAGGTTTTTAAATGTTGCATTTGTAATTATCGCACTGGGTGAAGGCTATTTCTTTGGATGATCATTATGGCATAAAGAAAATTGCACAATTCCACAAATAGCTTCCTGCTCTGATCTTCCTATCAAATTGGATAAAACTGACAACTAGAAGAAAACAACATCTGTGACTTTGGAAGCGGAAGAAGGTACTGGCTAGTGGAAATACTTTGGTGTAGCAAGATTTATTTTTCTCTGAAAAATGAGATTAGTTTTGTTTGTCATCTTCAGTGTAACTAAGAACAGTACAAGCACTACATAAATTCAAGTACCTCAGCCATATCCCCAACTTGCCAAAGCCTAAGCATGAGATGATGAAGATTTTTGGCACTGATCCAAATAAAGGCATGAAAAATTATTCTACTAAACAACTGAAATGACTACAAGAGGATTTTACTGAGGATAAATAAACTTTTCCTGTAATCTCAGCCTCATGATTTTTTACAAGAAAAGTCAGCCACTTGATCACAAGTACTGACTATTTGCAAAGGAGGTCCATAACTTCAGAGTTAAAAGGTGATATCTGTCCTACAGAATAAGAATGACCCAGCTTATAAGGGATTTGGGATTTACCCAAAATATCCCAAATACATTTATATTTACCCCAATATTTTTGTTTTTTAAAGAAAGGACTTTGAAATTTACTGACTGTACAGTGAATGATAGTGACACACACTACATGTGCATGCTATGGACCATACCAATAAGACTATGCTTCTGTCTTTTGAAAATTGTCAGTAAAATTAATGAAGAACAAGATAAAAACAAAAAAGAAAACTCCACCAACAGAGGAACTTAGTTCTTTCCTCCTGCAAAAGGCAGAAAATTAGTTGAGCTTGAAACAATAGAAAGTGAGGCAAATTCTTGTTTGTGGTAAAGGTAACCAATACTTAGTCATTCAAGGCCTCTTGGCCTTTCAGAATGGCCTTAGAACTTACTTTCCAATGGCAAAAAAGCCCTAATGATAATCCCAGAATTGAAAAGGAATATTTTTAATGCCACTGGTTTTCTCTTGAAGCTAGAAAGACATTTCATCCTCATTTCCTTCTTCTATAACGCTCCTTGCTTCCTCACTGACTGATTGTCGTGGTTTAAGGCCTGCCACACAGCCCACTCACTGCCCCCCCACCTCCTCCCTCGGCTCCCGGAGGGATGGG
>WYDI02141877.1:26116-144958 GCA_009867235.2 Psittacus erithacus | reverse complement strand
TGAAGACTGAGGCAAAGAAGCCATTAAGAACCTCAGCCTTCTCCAAATCCAGGGTAGCCAGTTCTCCTGATAGCTTCCAGAGAGGGTCCACGTTGTCCCTAGTCTGTCTTTTATTCACAATGTACCTATAGAATCCCTTCCTGTTATCTTTCACATCCCTAGCCAAGTTTAATTCTAACTGGGTTTTATGAATTTCATATTGTATGATGTCATACTCAGAAATAAACCTGGAAGAAGAAGGAAGGGAAGGACATTCAGAGTTAGGGCATTTTGTCTTCCCAAGTAACAGTTATGTCTGATGGAGCCCTGCTTTCCTGGATGGCTGAACACCTGCCTGTCAATGGCAAGTGATGAACAAATTCCTTGTTTTGTTTTGCTTGTGTGTGCAGCTTTTGCTTTACCTATTTAACTGTCTTTATCACAACCCATGAGTTTTCTCACTTTTGCTCTTCTGATTCTCTTCTCCATCCCACTGAAAGGGGAGTAAGCAAGCAGCTGCATTAGTTGCCAGCTGGGGTTAAACCATGACACAGGAAAGACGCAAAATGTCTTTGAAATGTGATTGAAGCTTAATCCTCATCAAATCCAGAACTTTACATGAGGTGATACTTTCCTTTTTTTGTATTCCGCATGCTTTAGCACTAGCCCTAAGTGAGCTGCAGACAAGCAGAGTGCTACGTAGCTCTACATCCACAGGGAGAGTAACCTCATATGCTTTCAGTAGTTACTGAAAGGGAGGAAAATGATAATGAGAAGCAGTTAATGACAGGAAAGCCATTGGAAATGTAGGTTATAATTTCAATGCCTTCTTGTCTTTTATAAGGATTGTATTTAAATTCTCCATAATACTTAAAAATGATTGGGGTGGTATATTTTTGAAGGAGGTTCATTCCTTAGGTCATATATGTGACAAATGCTTAGATCCATTAATCACATGCAGCTGATCAAGAAGTTTGGCAGTGGATACTCCTTATCTGAAAAGGAGTAAGCCAGTGAGTAAAAAATCTGACTTGCCAATAGCTGTTTTTACGGGAAGCTCAAATAAGGAAAAGGGAGAAGGACAGCTCCTGCTGAGAACAGCAAGTCTGACAAGAGCTGCTGAGAGAGGGAATTCCCAGGCAGCAAAGGCTGAAACAAAAGGAAGGTGCATGTCCTAGCAGGCTTTAAATAAAGGAGAGTATGTTTGAAAGCTTACACAATCTCTGTGGAAGTAGAGCCTGAGGAATTTGTGATCCAGTCCAAAACAGATCCCACAGAAAAAGCAGCATTGTTCCAACGCATTATAGTACTGTCTCTGTGGACAAAAAGGGAAATGCAGGCAAAATGCTGGCAAGGTCATATGATGAGTTGCCCTAAGATGCAGTGACGCACTCTATGCATACATTACTCTGCGGGATTCCCATATGGAGTTGCTAATGGTACAGTAAGGTTACCCATCCTACTCCCAAGCCTATCATTCCTAATTTCAGTACGGGCTATTCCTTTTACTGCCTCTTTGTGACTGGAAATCTAGACTATGCCTGGTATTGTGGTATATGTTTCTTTAAGAAGGTGCTCTATAGAGATATCTTAGAATTAGCATGTGTATCATGAGACATAGAGGTTGCCATGGTAAGTACACATTTTTTAATTGAATAGCAGACTAATAGGCACATAAAACCTCCATAACTTGTTGGCACATAAATTACCTCTCCTGGGGCTGTAGGCAATTAAACATACTTCTTTTCTGAAATTCTTTCCAAGTCTTTTTCTGTTTTTGTTTAGATCAGAGCCTCTCGCATTATATTCCCTTTTCCCCTCAACAATGCTTCTTGGTTTTCTTTTGTCCCTTTTAGGTTAC
Organism: Psittacus erithacus; assembly: GCA_009867235.2. Lineage (NCBI taxonomy): Eukaryota > Metazoa > Chordata > Aves > Psittaciformes > Psittacidae > Psittacus > Psittacus erithacus. The sequence continues at coordinate 143,118 of WYDI02141877.1, read as the reverse complement.
TCTATATGTCTCTCTCTCTCTTGCTTTCAATTCAATGTCATATACTTCACAGAGCAGCGTAATAACGAGGATATTGAGCTATAAAAGGGATCTGGTTGCTTTTTTTAATTATTATTATTTTAAAAGCTTAATTTGGTAAGTTTGGTATTCATGGAATTCTCTAAGCGCAAAATAGTGTGAGGCTTATACAACATTACTCGCCTGTCTGAACATACAAATAGGAGTGGCCATTAAATCCCAAGAGGTCTATTTAAATCAAACATATGCATTAATATACTACATTCTAAGTAGGTGTTTTAAAAATCACCTTTATTCAGCTCCCTTAAGGCCACATGTTCTCCCTAGAACATAAGTTTATGACATTTTGTAACTTTAGAAAAAAAGTAATGCTGCTGTAAATCTTGATCATTTCTTTCTCTTCATTCAGGCTATTCTCATTTGAACTGGCTGGCCCAGAGATCTTTTGATGTTGTTCTCTTTCCTGACATCGCTTTTCTCATTGGGTATATTTTATTTTGCTTTTCCAGTGGTGTAATGAATACATCATTTGCTTATGTGCATTGTTTAAAAAGTCGGCATTGTCTCTAATCTTGTCAGTGATACGATAAATCACAAGCTGAGGCACTGCCTTCTCATTCCAGTTTTTAAAGGGTTTTTTCCTTTTTTTTCCAGTTACACAGTTGTTATAGAGAGGCAAATCGAGAGAAGGTTATTTGTTCCTGCTCATGCCTCAGCTATTTTTAGAACCCGTATTGACAAATTCTCAACTAAACATTGTATTTCATAAAGAATGCTGCCCTGAAATCACTGTGGCTTGAACAATAAGAAAATTCAGGACTCCAGGAGGCCAACACAACAGGATACTCATAAGTAACAACGCCTACTTATCAACAAGGGGTGAGCTTAACAGTCTTGTTCCTGGCTGTGACAAACAGTGAGCAGAATTCCTAGTGAGCCAGAGAGCAGAGAATAAATGCACAAGATAACTCTGAAGAAAGATTAGGCGCAGCTGACTTGGTCTGTTCCTTTGCACAAATCAAGAGCAATTTAGAGCTATAATGACTGATAGTTTTCTACAGATATCCTGACTTTTATCCTATGGCAGTACAGAGTTCATCCACCTTTGGTTTTTTGCTTTGGTTTTGGTGTTCATTTTTTATGATGAAAGTGGTCTTGTCTTAAAGGAACAGATGAATAGTCTTTTTATTTTTAACTTTCCTCTGAGTAGTTCAAAGACACCTTTAACGGCTCGGAACAAAAGGAAATTATTGTACAGATCAAGGGATTACAAAGCAATGTTTTTACAGATTTTAAATAAAATATAAACAGCTGTTGAGAGATGAACAGCACAGAGACAGTTGTTGCCAATTCATTAATAATACCCACACAAATCCACTCTGTTTATTATGTTTTTAACCCATGTTTGTCAATAGGGAAAACAGTCATAATTTGAACTTGTAAAAATAATGAATATATACCAGATAGGTTTAGTACAGAGATTTGAGAATAGCAGCATGACTAGTGTTTGCCATCTGTGTCTGTGTAATCAATATTTTCTAACAGTGTAATGAGAAATAGCTCATTTATATCCTTGCCCCTTTGGCCCAAACAATTAGTCACTGTTTGTAGCCTTGTAGGCTTGCCTGCATTAGGAGGGGAAAGGATAATATAGGCAGTCATACGTATTAGTGCAGCCCATCTCTAGTTGGAAGGAATTTACACAGTCTGTTTCCTTGAATGTGACACAAACAAACACGTTGCTAGCCCTCCCTGGGCATGGAAGGCTCTGAGGCTGAGCTCCATTGCTCTGCTCTCTCTGAAATATTAGCTCAAATACCTCTCTCCTTGCTACTTTCTTTTCCAGTTGAATTCAGTCTGGCAAACTGTCCGTCTCCTCTGCCGTTTCAGCATGAAGCCCTGGATTGCCTGTGTGGCTCTCAGAGCCTTTTGTTTTGTACAGCAACTTCACTTGTTCCCCTTTGGCTGCAGGCATGCAGTGAAGTGCTCTTCCTGGCAGATGTTTCACAATCACATGCGTATAACCAAATCTGTGCCATTCAATGGGAAGTTTGGTAGCTTCTGTTAGCACTACTATAGCAGAATTTCTTTTATGTAGACTATCAAGCACACTAGAAATATTACTATCTAATGGAGCAACAACAGAGCTTGGCAATGGTGATCAAACTTGGGTTCTTTGAGTGCAAGTTGAAGGGATTTGAGACAAACAGGGATAATTCTTCCTCATCTATTGCTAAGGGCATTGGCATTTGCAAAAGACTTGCAGCTAAACAGAAGTTCCTGTGGGACTTTAAATACAGGACAACAGATTTTGTAATAGAGTGGTAAACTACATCAGGCCTTACTCTCACAGCTGTGTAACAGCTCTCATGTAAAAACCACTCAATTTCAATGTATGTTTATTGTAACTTTCAGGATATAAACTGCAGGAATTAGGTTCTCAGATTAGATTTTTTTTCTTGAAGATCTTGCTCTATCTCTGTACTTCTAAGGACTCTAATAAATTGATAAGCTACAACCTGAGAAAGCAAGGTACAGTAGATAATAGTCTACCCTCCAAAGAGTTTTTTTTTCTTTGGAAAAAACTGTTTATAATTGAATAGACTTGTACGAAGCTTTCTATAGAATTTCTAAACTGTACATCACTGTAAGCTAGAGAATTACAGCTTTCACTTTTGAACAATCAACTCTGAAATTTTAGTCAATAGAATCTAAAAATGTTGAAATGACACAGGTCTTTCAGTTTTCATAAGCAAAGGTTTAGGCTGATGTTAATTGTGTCTGCTGCTCTTTTCCTAAAATGTTGTTAAATCATTTTATACAGATTCTCTAAATCTCTGAAGTGTCAGTGTTCTTATTTCTTAAAAGGACACTTACCTGATAGAATGATACTTAAGGAATCCCACAATATGAGAAAGGTGGGTAAATGCATGGGTCTTTTTTTTTGTTTTGAACATCTTTTCAATATTAAGGATTCTTGTCCCTGGCTCTCAGATCCCTTCGTTGCTGACAGTAACCAGCACAGAGGTAGTATAGGCTTCTCTATTTCATGCAGGTTTACAGGGTGGAGATGAAAGCTATTTCTCTGCACAACCTCTGAGGGCACTATGCTAACTCTTGAAAGGCTTTAGTTTAATGACCCTCTCATGGTATGTCCTCTTTGTTCATTGCTCTGCTACCAGGACTCCTTGAGACAGCAGTGTGTTATCATAGAGAGATGCTGCATCAGCAGTTTGCTTTAGATGCACTTTAATCCATGCTTCTCTAACCATTGCTGTTCCTTAGCTAACAGACTGCAGATAAAACTTGGGCATTACTATTGTGACTGATTTTTCTTTTGGCCAAAATAAGCCTATGTACACATTTTTTTCATTGTCTTTCCACTTAATACATTTTCAGGCTGAAAATGTATCTTTAATTCATAAAGTCATTCTAAATATGCAAGGCCTGATCTTGATGTCTTTACTTGTGCTGAATAGGACTTAAATCAAATAAGCTCCCTTACTAGCTTTCTATCAAGAATGAAAATCTGCTCCTATCACCTCTTGAAAGAGATGTATTCAATGAAAATTGGATATGCTCAGGTTAAGCTAATTTATTCAGAACCAGTGATAAGGTGGTATGTATGTGTGTGTGGTACATCAGCAAGCGTAAAGCGTGAACTGCAGATTACCATCAAGGAAACTTTGACGTCAATGCTGTGAACTTCCCAAAGGGATGTAGGAAGGAAAATTAACTGTTTAAATTTGAAGAAAATCTTGCTGCATGGAAGACTGAAGATACTTGTATCAAGACTCTCTAGATACCAAAGGACAATCATAGAATCATGGAATGGTTTGGGTTGAAAGGGTCCTTAAAGCTTATCTAGTTCCAACCCCTTTGCCATGGGCAGGGACACCTTCCGCTACCAGACCAGGTTGCTCAAAGCCCTGTCCAACCTGGCCTTGGAAATTTCTAGGGATGGGGCAGTCACAGCTTCTCTGGACAGCCTGTTCCAGTGCCTTACCACACTCCTAGTAAAGAATTTTTTTCCTAATATCTAAATCTGCATTCTTTCAGTTTAAAGCCAGTCTCTCTTCATTTGTCACTACATTCCGTTGTAAAAAGCACCCCTCCAGATTTCTCATAAGCCCCCTTTAAGTGCTGGAAGCTGCTCTAAGGATTTCCTGAAGCCTTCTCTTCTCCAGGCTGTTTCTCTTTAGAAAGAGACATACAGATGGGAAGTGTAGAAAGAAGCAGTTAACACTTACCAATCTGGACGGTGCATTTCTTTATTTACAAAATATTCCAGGTCTTATACTGCTGCTACTCATACTCTTAACAGTTCCTTTTCTGTGAGTAATTCTGTTGTCCCCATTGCAAGACAGGACAGTAAATAAATCTTGAGCGCTTCATCAAGATTTCCTTTCTATCACCACTCAGCACTTCACTTGACTTAAATAAGCTGAATTAATGTGCCACGGGAGGCTTAAAAAGCAGTTTTCTCCCCCTGCCTCCAGGTGTTTCTTCTGCTATAAAATAATTTAGCCATGTTTTATCAGCAACATTAATAGTAAATGCTTACTCGGTAATCCTTCCTGGGAGCATACATTTAGTATATCTACTAGCGTGCAATTATGACTTTGATGGAAAAGTAAGTTTTCCCTGATAAGATACCTAAGAAAGCCAAAATGTTGTCTTGCATTTATGGTGGCCTAAAATCCTCTATATCTATTAAGATGGGATAAATTTACAGTAAATTGGTGCTTGGACACCTGCTTAGTATAATGTCTTTCATTTACAATTGTGATATATGAATATGCTTTGATTTCATGGAATTTACATAAGACCAATCAAATGGAGCTAATTTATGGAAAGTATAGGCCATCCATCTCCAGAAACCCAGTTCCCCTTAAAATACTTTATTTTAAATCCCCAAATAGTTCCTTACAACTTTTCCTCTTTTGGAAGACTAAACTACTTCTAGAGTATAATGTTTGCTACATGAACCATAGTTGCATGGCTGTTTCTTCTCCTGTGCCAGAAGTAAGCATCTGTAGCCTAATTCTGTTCCCAGCAAGTACCAGAACAGGTTTGAATAGTGTGGGTGCATCCAGTCTTCCATTGTAATATAAGGACAATGGTTTGCAAAGACTCCAGTTAGTTTCATTTGGCTTGTATGTTGTATATGACTTGTGTATCCTTTTCAGCTTCATACAGTTAACCATTTCTTTTTCTTCAGATACCAATGCAACAACAAAGATAATTAACATGTATATGCTCTCACCTTCCTGGGTGTTTTCCCAGATTTAGTATTTCAATGTTGTTTTGGATGATGGATTTCTCTAGGCAGTTTTGAGGAGTTTATCTTTTTAGAATAATTAATTGTGAAATGTCTCTGTTGCATAACTATACCAAAGGACATGTTTGTGCCAGCTCCTGCACTTGCAGCTGATTAATTCTGAAGTGTGTGAATAGAAGTGGCTGTGTAGGAGTGCAGGAAATCTTGACACTGTGTTTAAGATGGTGTTAGTGTGAATAATTTTAGGGAGAGTTTTCCTCAGTGACTGTAGTCCACTCTGTGATTTCTGTGTAGTCTGATCTCTTCTGAAGCTGGACATGTTGCTGTGCCAAAATTTCTACAGCGGAAGCTAAAGAAATGAATCTTTAGGATAACGGGCAGTTAGTGTTTCTCCATCATAGGAAAGTGATGATAAAAACACAAGAGATTCTTTGGGCAGTATAAAACTTGATGCATTATTGGCTCAGGCAGGAGAACAATCCTGCTGTGCCTTATGCATTGAGGTTGTTCTAGGTCAGCACATGGGCAGCTACTTGCTAGTTGCCCAAGCAACTACAAACCTTTTTCTTTCTCATAGCTTGTCTTTCCTGGAACTTTCAGCCCTTTTAAACTCCTTTCATTCCTAGTATTTATGAAATCATCTAAGGGAGGGACAGAGAATTATGGGGGCGAGGTGAGGTTGGATTTCACTTTTCTGACCCTCAGATGCTTTGGGCTTTTAAGAAGCTTGGAAATACCATGTTCAACACAGTCACAACCAGTGTCTTTATGTAATATGACTCCTAGTCTGTCAGCTTGTCATAAGGTGACAAATATAACAAATACTCACTCTAAATATTTTTTCCTTAATTGCTTTAAACATGGTAAGATAATGCAGTTTCATAACAAATTACATTACTGATAGCAAGTGAAAATTTAGTTTGATGCAAAATGACAAGTCTTGTCATATAGCCACTGATTAATTTTTGTAACAAGGTTTATAGTGTTTGAAATATTCACTGCTCAAATAGAACACATAATCTTCTGATGCTGATAGTTTGTCTCCTTTATAGCAACTTTTTTCAACTAATAAAACTAACAACAAACTAATAAACATATAGCCTTTTGAAGTATTTCAAGGCACAGAGCTGAGTTGTGCTCTTTAATGAGCTCTTTGCCATCCTTTTTAAGAGCTTAGTGCATTGAACTATGGCAGTGCAGTATTGTGGCTATATGTCTTTACAAAGGCTTAACTCTTGTGTTGTCTTTGTCCTGTCTCTGCATATATGAATAGCCTCTAATACAATAAAAGTACTAACACAGTCCTCGGGGTATGTAAAATGCAATGTAATTGCCAAGTCCAGAGGTAAGATTGCCCAGAGGAGAGCGTGGGTGGCAGCCACACATGTTGCAGTGGTCCCAGGTGTCCACACCAAGAAAAGAAAGGAACCCACCACCTGCTCTCCCCTGAAGGAGCACATTATCACTCTCATACATTATAAGAGTATGTAATTAAGTCCCAGTACCTCTGAGGGTTACTTTCTTGAGGCTTTTTAACCAAACTAACTGTTCTGACTTTATGTTATCCAAGTGATTTTCAGACCCACTATGCAACATCAAGCATATGATATGTTCAAGTGTCACTCTGAAAAGTACAAGGCTGGGTACATATTGTGACATGTAAGACAACTTAAATTGCACAAATTAGTCAACAGCTGCTTTAAAGACTCTTGATTGTACACCTGGGTCTGTGTATTTCCACTTCTCCAAAACTTCCAGGATTAAGACAGATCCTTATTCTGCAATGACACCTTAAATGGCATAGTGGTAGGTGATGTCTCTGGCTACAGTTTTTGCACATCTGGTGCATGACACTCTCAGGCTCCCATTCCTTTTAAGCACAAAATAATCCTTTTCCTTGTGACAGGTTTCTCATTTCAGGTGCTTTCAGCATAACAACCCAGAATTTCTCTCTTGCTATCTTTTGAATCGATAACGGTAAAATAACATTGCTGTTCCCATTTGAATGCAGGTCTGAAACTGCAGTCCAATGTAAGATGAATATCCAGGATAAAAAAGGGAAAAAGAGGGACCTAATTGACATGAGATTAGTTCATTGAAATTCTAGCCTGGACTTCTCTTATAATTTAAAAATGCAGCCAAAAACTATGGTCCGACCAGTACAATACAGGAGATACTAGAAAATGCACAGAGGAGAGGATAAACTTTTTGGCTGGAGACTTATAGAAGCTGATTTCTTAATGTAGTCTAACCTCACAGCTGGCTCTTAGTATCACGTGCTTCGGATGCTGTGCTCTTCAAAATGGCAAACTGCTGTCATCCCACTTAGAAGCAGTTTCAGAGGTGACATTCTCCTGGCAATGGTCAGCTGCTATTGTGCAAGACTGGTTAGTACATATTTTTTTGTGAGATTGTAGTGCAGAGTGTATCAGCAAGACTCTCTGAAACACATTAAAGTATATTGGAACTAGATGATCTTAAGGTCCTTTGCAACCCTAACTACTCTATGATTCTACGATTCTATATTACCTTTTCCGTAAAGCAAGGAGGATAACAGGTTTCCAGGTTCTTGCATGGCTGATGAGAGTCAATGTCCATCAGCAGTAATGCTCTGCATAGTTTACCCCACACAATGCAGAAAGCTTTCTGTATAGAATATTCTCCAAAATAGCACCATATTTCACATTTTTTTGTCTGAATTCATAGGCTGTTCAGGAAAAAGCATGTGGTTGCAGTGGGTTATAATTTCAGAGCAGTACCTGAATATTTTACCATAAACTGTGGATGACTGTTACTGGGATCTGGGCGAAAAGATACTAAATGTGGGTTTGATTCAGTTACTAATGATAATGCACCATTTGTGTTTGTGTGTATATACACATTTTATACATATATATATATACACACACATGCTGTTTTTTGTTGTCTATAGAAAAACCCTGCTGACTGGTTCCTGCCCTTGAGCAGTTAGCTCCTCCCATTTAGGCAGAACATGAAGTGGGATGAGGAATGACAGACATTAATAGTTTTGTTTGTAATAATGGAGGGTAGTGCTACTAAGCACATCTCACCCTGAAAGACAAAATTTTGTAGTGCTGTTTTTTAACCTCTTTTCCTACTCAAAAAGTGCCTGTAAAACCACTTTTTGTTTTACTTGGTGATATTATGACTTTTTGCTGCACTGGTAATTGTTTTTTTTCCAGTTGTCCTTGTTCGTCACTCATGCAAATTCAACTCTAGTGTAGATGCCGCCACAGATTAGCTCATGCCTCATGTCAGCATTAACCGTGACTCTTGGAGGTATTTTTAAAGTAGTGCCAAGTAAATGCAGCCACATCAGATAATGTGGGGGAAAGGGGTGGGGAAGGTTTTAGTGAAAACAGAATAGGATTTTCTCTTCTAAGGATTGTAGGACAGGAGTAAGAGAAAAATATTTCCTTCTCCCAAAAGAATGTCTTGTTTTGTTGGGCATCTTGTTATATGATCTTATGTTTTACCCTTAAAGTTTTAATTTGGAACCTTTTTAAAGCAATAAAAATGGCATTTTTGAAAGTGAAAAAAAATCAGTATTTCTGAAATTAAATAATCTGGCAATGCAGTAACTTGACACTCTTTTTCTTCCAACAAATTTGTTTTTTGTTGGTTTTTTTTTGTTAAAGTAGTTTATGGAACTTAAACACTTGTTTTGTCCCTCCAGTTTGTTTTGTTGTGGTTTTGTTGTTTAGGTTTTATTCTTGCTTAAAATGAACGACCGAGATAAATCTATAAATTTTAGATAAAGTGAATCTTGTTTTTTCAAGGTAGAGAGTTTTCTTATGATGACACACAAGAAGAATTTAGTTGATTGATTGATTTTCTATGGATCCAACAGTTCAGTAGCAACATCCATTAAACCCACAATATGACTTGAGAAGATAAAACTCCATTATATTGTTTTTACACTAGTGAATGCTTAAAGCCACATTAGTATGCCCTTGATGTTGAGAGAAAAAAAGGAGTAAGGTGCAGTTTGAGTGGATACTATGGTGAAATAAAGAACCTGGAAAGTAAGGGAGAAGTAATGTTTTCTAAAGCATCTTGCATTTGTGCATGAATGTTGAGTAATTATATGAATAGATGAGCAGTAATGCTGATGTTGAAAATCTCTCCAAAACAGAAATATTTCCAGTAAATAAACTTGTAAACAGCATCCTCTTGAAAAATTGTCCTGTTTGTGTGTGGGTTTAGGGCTCTTTTTAGACAGGGAGAAAGGAAAAAGCTGGAAGAGAGAAAGATTCTCTGTTGATATATGGGTGTCTTTCAACTGAAGTCAATGGAATTTGGTTACATTAATTAAACAATTGGCCCTCATGCCATAACCAGAAGGTTTAGCTGTGATATTTGCAGGGCTATCATCTCATGTATCTATTGATGAGAGAAATTGAGACAGAGAGCATGGTAAAAATCTGTTATGTGGCCTTGTCTTTATCAAGAGATCTGGGAGGAAGCTGTCTGAAGATGAGAGATGGAGTTAGCCATAGCAATGAACCAAAATGTGTTGAATTGTGGTCTCTAGCCTTCATTCCTGCAGTATCTGTCCTCACTGCCCTGTCTGGCAGCTCTCTGCTCCTGTTACAGGGATAGGATGCAAAGTAACAATGCCAGAACATGAACACCTCTGCAGGTGACCAGAAACCAGACAGAAATTCAGCTAGCCAGGCTGCAATTTAACATGGAAAAAATGCCCAAATTATGGGTACAGCCCAATGAATGGCAGATAAATATGAGCCCTTCTGGGGGGTTTCATGCCTTTTTAACATGAAGGCTACGAAGAGCTGATCCTGGTATTAGTCCTTGGGGAGTGGAGATCTGTACCCGTTACTTTTGCACTGCACGACCCTAAGGCTGCTCAAGACTGGAACAGGCATGTGGGCACCCACAAGGGTAGCTGACAGCAGCCAAAATAATGTAATATTTCAGAAACATCTTTAGTCTACTCCAGTAGCAGTTCTATGTATTATGTACCTGTGGGCAGGAAGGTGGCATGCAGCCAGGTATGTCAGCATTATTCCCACAACGGACTTCTCTGTATCAAAGTTTCTCAGGTGGGACAGGTTTACATCCACTCTGCATCACCAAAGAGATCGGTATCTGTCCTAAATGTACGCTTGCTGTTAAAAAAGGCAAATGAGTTGTTGCACAGTGATGTTGTGTTAATTAAAAGAATATAATTGCCTGAATTTAAAAATGTAGCTTTCAGTTTTAGTTTAGTGCAGATTAACTGGTTTAGCTCTGTGCTTTTCAGGCCATTAGAGGAAAGCAGCAATTTTCAGCAGTAGAGTGTAACCAAATATTGTTCTCCAAATTACTCTTATTACATGCAGTTGGGACACAGGTTAGTAGAGACAGAGAGATGAGTTTACAGTTGGCAAAGTTGATAGAAATGTGGAACCCCTTATGTGAAAAAAAAAAAAAAAAAAAAAAAAGAAAAAAAAAGAAGCATATGGTTTTAATTACAAGTCTTCCAGATAGTAAATTGCAGTAAGATGCACCATCCAAGGGAAGAAGCTGACTGCTACTATAGCTGAAATGCAGGCCATGCCACTGCACTGCATCTTGTTACAGGAGATATAATTTGATATACCATATCCCAGACTCCTGTAACCGATTATATTTGGTCATGTTTTCTCATAAATGAAAGGGGACAACATTAGTAATGGGTGAACCTCCAATAGTTTAGAGGTTTGGATCAGCAAACCTTAATCCTAAAATGCCTTACTGCATACTTGAACCCTTTGATGTATTTTTTTCCTTCTGTCCACTTCTAAGCAGTGCTCTCCACAAATGTGCAGCTTTACCATTCATTTCTACTCATCCAGCCTAATCCTCCCATCCATCAGTTTCAGTGTTTCTAGCTTCTTACAGCAAGCATTATCTGCCTACCTGTATTCCCAAACCTGAGTATGAACCCCATTTGCTGCTCTCACCTGTACTGTCTTTCTTTCTTTTGGTCTTTTTTATGGTGGTTTCAAAGGGTCTGGTCTTCTAGCTGGCAATTCCTGAGCAAAGAAAGTACATAGGTAATCAAGGTTATGGTGCATGAAAAGGAGCAAGCACTAGGACCCATGTTTTTGGGTGTGAACAGTGCTGGAAAAATAAACAAGAGGAAGTACATCCATTCTTTTCTATCTCTGATTCTGTATGGAGAGATGTGTAGGGGAATGAGGATGAAAAAGTTTGAGGCACGGGCAATGAAACACTGGCCAAGAACAGGTGATTTTACTGTATGAACTAGAAAGGAATTAAGTATCCAGTGTAACATGTTCGACAGTTACTTTTGTGGTTTTGATTTTAGAATACATTGGTTTAAAGTAATGTAAATGTTAGCAGTTCCGTTAAAAGCAAGTGACTTGCATAGCAGAATCTGCAGGGGGCAATTATGTTTTGTTAGAGCATAGAGGATAGATATGAGGTTCTCAAACTACAAAATTCCTGATTTACACCTTGACCACAATGCTCTGCGCAAAGTACAATTCATCAGTATAATGATATAAAGTTTACTGTCGCTGGTGCTCAGGACAAAGGCAGTCAATCTGTAATGCTCACGATGCACCAAGTCTTCTGTACTGCAGTATAGTACAACCACACTTCCAGTTGGGGAAGGATTCCTTTGAGCTTGGGAGTTTTGTTTGCTTGTTGCCTTTACTTCTGCTGTTATAACAGAGAAGCTGAGAGTTTGACCAATGTGGTATGACAAGTATTTGTTATCACATTTCACTGCCCTGCAGTAGTAGTTCAAATTAAATCCAGGTTTTGCATGCTCAGCCCATCCAGGCTGAACATTTCCATCTGTGACATCCTTCCACCATAGTCAGTGTGCTATGTTAGGACAGTTAGTGTGTGTATGTTGAGCCCAGTTTTTGCAAGCGAGTCTTGGATTTTCAGTTAAGGGTATCTGATGTTCCCCAAAATGACTAACCTAAGTCCATGACCACACCACAGCATATGGCTGTTGAAAGCCTAACCCAGACATGAACAAACTTCATTGAGTTGAAACATTTGAGATAGGTATCCAAGTTCTTTTGTTTTCAGTTTTTATTTCTCTGTCACAAACAAAGAATGATTGCTACATGGCAGGTAGTCTCACTCGCAGAAACACAATACGAAATATTAAAGAAAAGTTTTGATTGTCTGTCAGCATGTCCCCTTAGGAAAAACTGCCACATAATAGCTGACACTGGTCCTGGCTCCACACACTTATGCCGTTTGATTTGATGTGAAGCACAGTGAGTTGCAGCTGGCAGATATTATTGCAATATTGAAGTATTTTACAGAGTAATAGTACATACAGGCAGCATGGCATATTCCTAACAGTTTCTGTGTACTTTTAGTTCAACGGTACAGTTGTGTATACAGATACTGAAGCGCTCTCTGCCTTTAATTGACAAGATCTCTGCAGTGATATAGGATGTTATTTTCCTTACCACTGCTCAAGTAAACTAACAGTAGAAATATAATGAGTATAACTTAGTTATAGACCATATAGGCCATACCAAAACCTTCAGAAGAGTGTGGAGTAAGATTAAAAGCCTGATATTTCATGAGAGGAAGTTTTTGTAAGTTTTCAGAGGAGGCTGTGGAGGAGTTCTTCATGCAGCCCCTTCCTCAGTATTTCTGCTTTTAATTTTGGAAGAAAAACCAGACTGTGAGACCAAAGAACAATTAAGTTTAACAAACTAAGTGTTGATTTAGCCCATGGTTCTTAGGTACCTTACTGTAAACTGTTCATCTCAGAGTTAAACATCTTATTTTATTTTATTTTTTTTTTAAATCTGGACTACAACTAAGTTATTCCCTGACGATGGTCAGCGGTATAGGTCTGGTTTGTGTAACAAAGTGTTTTAACAGAGTATTTGGCATCTATCAGCTCCTTTAAGACTTTCAAGTGCATAAATTATTCTGAAAAGTTGACTGGTTGAAGTCCTTCAGAATATTTGAGAAAGCTATTTCAAAATGTGACTGAACATTGCAGAATTTAAGATGCTTTTTCTTTGAATTGTACATAAAATGCTCAGAGCAACTTATTTTGTTTCTACGAGCAGACGGAATCGTGCACCAGCAAAGGGACCTTGCTATGGAGGAAGTGTTCTCTCAAGATAAGTGAAGTATTGTGGCTTTCAAAGGTCAGACTTTTAATGGAGCTTATTCTGTTCTACTGTTTGAAAATAGAAAATAAAATATGGCTACAATTACTATCCAGCATTTAATCAGATGTTGTTCTCAGTATTCATGCAGTGTTTGTTTTGGTAAGTTACTTGCCAAGTCTGAAAGACAGAAAACCTGTGAGGGAAAAGAGAAGAAGGAGGAATCTAGAGATTACAGAAAGGTCAATAATTTTATCTTAAGAGGCTATGGGAGCTGGACACTTCTGGTGTTTGTGGAGGAGTAGATGAGGAGGAATTGCAAGGAAATTATCTGTCTGGATCATTCTGAAGCCTTGAAGTTTTGAATTTTTCACAAACTCAGGGGTATATTAGGGGAACAGCATAGCTGCACACTCTCACCCTCCCTCTCTGATCTGGTATGGAGTGAAAGGATGTTGTTAACATGGAAGAAGGGGTGAAAACTGCTAAGAAATCTCTGTTGGTCTCCAGGAGGGTAAAGGAGCACCAGGAGGCCTCAAGACAGAGTTGAATGGGTCATCTGCAGGAGCTGCTAATCTGAGAAAAAGTTTCCCTTCACCCTAATAAGGAATTTTGAAGTGTTAATGTTTAGGTTCATTAAAAAACTTTAAAAAAAAAGATTTTAAACACTTTCTTTTAAACACTTTCTTTTATATCAACTCTTGTTACTATAAAACAAGTTGAAATACCACCTCAACAAGTTGTTTCAATAATAATACATCAAAAATTTAGAAGAAATCAATCTACAGCTGTGAAAAGTTTCAATTTTATTAAATCATCATTTTCTGGTGGAAAAACTGTTCCACTGGAAAAATGTCTGCAAGCTTCAGTAGAAAAGTCCCTGGACAATTATGCAGTCCAATAGCTCAGCAAGAATGTCTCTCCTGCCATTTTATATTCTTTTGATGAAAGTTTCTACCTCCTGTGGTTTTTTGCAGTTTATTCTTCTACTTTTGCAATGTATCTGGTCAATAGAGGTACCGTACTTTCCAAACACAAGAGAGTACTCCAAAAAGAGAAGTCTATCGGTATCAGTTTCAATTGTGCATGAAGCTTCTTTGGGCTAACACCTTTCTTTGTGTTATCCTATGGGAAGGGAAGTTTTAAGACCAGTGCTCATGCAAAGGAAGTTTAAAAATGACGTGGGAAGGTGCTTGTTTGGACCGTATAGATTCACTCCCTTCCATACTGAACAGAACAGACTCCCCTGACACAGCTGAGTAACCACAGCTAACCAATGCCATGGAGATTCAATATATATTTTCATATTTTTGAGTAAATAGTTTGCTATTAGGCTGTTGAAAGGGGAAAAATAACTTGAATAAATCAAGAGAAAGTGACTGTCTTAGAATGTAGAGAAAAAAATCCACTGAGTTAGACAGGTAAATAAATCTTGAACTACTGGCTAACATCTGTAGTTCTTATAAATGTGAAGTGTTTAGTAAGGATTTTCAGACTTTACGGAGCCAAGCCTGTATAAAAATCAGGAGTATAATCACAATGTTACCCACAGACCTTGGTCTATCAGTGTGCTAAGTGCTCACGTGACACCTTTCTCAAGAAAATGATTATGTGACTCTTTTGCTAGGAAACAAAAGAGGTTAATTATTTTATTTCACTAATTGTTCAATTAATTCATCCTTATGTCTGTAGAGGAAGGATACTTGTTTAAACACAGCACTTTTGTTGAAATGTCTTCTCCAAATATTCTTTAAATATGCACTAAATTATATGACTTTTTTTAACAAAAGTGAATATTCCACTGAATATGAAAATTTATTTATTTTCAGAAATGTCTTTTTCCTTCTGGAAAAAGATGGTAGAAGAGAGGAAAAGTTCACATATCAGAAGCTCTTTTCTTTGACTGGCTAGGGAAACATCATCAAACAGTGCATCTATCATGTGGATGTCACAAGCTCTAAGCTTAGATCTGCATAATTGTGGAGAGGGGCTTTAATTTCATTGTCAATACCTCAGAACAGTTTCTCTGCTCCATTTCAGTCTTTGTAGATAATTAGTTGTTGGGAAGAAATTAAGGGAGAAACTGACTGCAGCCATGGCTGGGTACTCTTCTGTGGTGTGGAAGATCTTCCTCAAGCCTTTAGATGCAGATGCTCATACAGAGCAGATGCTGCCACCCAGCAAGGGAAACCCACTCACCTGCAAGGCCCAGCTGCTGAAAAGTCAAGTGTCAGACCCACAAATGCAGAACTGCTGAGCTGGAAAGCCAAGATGCCGAGGGACCCTTACTTAGACCAAAGAGGACAAGCAACCTGGGGCACCATTTCATTGTCTTAAAAAAAGTGGGAGCAACTGGAGAGCTTTGAGACCAGTGGGTAGAATGTCATATAAAATCGAGTCTTACCTCTAAGCAGGCTGGAGAGCTAAAAATCAAATACTTACCGGTAAACATAGTCCTGGCAAAGAAGAGCTCAGTCTGGCCTTTGGGCTATGTGGTATATAGCAAGTATATAGTTGGTAAGCTACAATATATTGCATTATTTTTTCAGTGGAGAATGATTATAACAGAAAATTACTCATGCTTGGATTCATCGCAACTGTACATACGTGTACTGCTGCCTCCATAAATACTGACCTGGCTTGCACTTCAGGGAGATGAACTGTAAAACAGGCACTACAGTTTAATTGACAGTAGTGCAAGACACATTGTAGAATGAGTTAAAAGGACACTTGGCCATCACAGCTGATTCCAAATATTTGCTTCACATCCTTCTATCCTTCCTGGATACTATCTAGTTGGGTTTGATTTATTGTATGTAACCTTGACAAGCTGCCAGTGTTGATTGTGCACATTCACTGTGCTGCTCAGTTCAGCTATAGAGCTTATGGCAGGAAAGGGGAAGCAGGGAAAAGACAAGAAAATGAAGAACAAACAAATAAAACCACCTTTGCCTTATAAAGTGAGAACGTGGGTAGATATACTAGACAACCAAATGCCAGAGTTGTTAGCTGTACTATTTACCCCTCAGCACCAGAAAGATTTGCCAGTTTACAATATACTTTATAGGTGCATAAAAAGAGACAGTCCTTGCCCTGTAGAAAAAATAAAATCAGTGGAATTACTTTTAAAATTTTCTTCTGACAATAGCTATAATAATAAACTCTAAGAGAACTAAACCTTTTTGATAAGAGAAACCACTATGACTTGGTTTTAATAGCCAGTGTGTGTGTTACATGCAGCTAGGAAATTATTGATATTTCCAATTGTTTAAGGTGAGTTATCCTGTAGGTTTTAGTTCAGTTTCTTTTGGATGTACTTATACAGTAACGTCTTGTAACAAAAGTCTGTGCCTTGTTGGAAGCCCCAGGAAAGCTCCTGTTGTGTCTCCCATCTTGCAGATTGTGTGCCTTGCTAGATTCTCGGAATGATCTGTGGGGCAAATATTTCTGTCAACTTACCTCATACATCTACTGAAATGAACTCATGAGAAGAGAGAAATAATTTCTGATTTCTTCATTTCCACAGCAGCCTATGGCTATTAATCCTCACCTCTAGCCTGCTTATAGTGTGTTATTCCTCCACACGTGCTGGCCTGGGGACAAACGATGCTAAATCCTATTTTAAAAACAGATGGCCAGAACCATATACTTAATAAAATATTAAGCAGAAGTCAGTATGAATTCAGCATTCGAAAAGCTTTACTTTTTGACTGTCACTAGATCTCTCCCTTTGAGTGCTGTGTGGATGGTCCTTGCTGTTCCTCTTCTCCTTTTCAAAAGGAACGAGGAGCTTGATGCTACATCTGTGGCCTGAGCAGTCTTCTTCAGAAGAGATCATGCCTAATTTTCAGTTCTGCAATGTTGATTTAGAAAACCAGGCTCCACCTAAAACTAGAATAAGTAAACATTTCTAAGGTAAAAATTCACTTCTCTTGTTAGGTCATAAACTTAAGACAGATGTGGAACTGCTAACTTCTGTCCTTTGACTGCAATGGACTCTTGGTAAATAGTTCAGACATTTGGCCATGCTTGTATAGGGATATAGCACCTAGCAGTTATATTAAGTTATAGCTATTAGGGAATAATTAATTATTCCCTATTAATTAATGCTCATTTGTAGACTGGAGATGTTGTTTATAAATGTTATTTCTGATCACACGTATGGGCAAAGTCTACAGTCTCACAATCCCTGCAGAAAAGTCAGCCCATCTCACCTAGTTTGTCCGCTGTGGCTTCTAGACAGTCTTTTTCAAACTTTTTTACTTTCAGACATAATCAGGTTTTATGTGTCAGCAAGAACGGGGGGAAGAGGGAGAGATGAGACCAACAAAAAAACAAACAAACAAACAAACAAAAAAAACCCACAAAGGTGTATGTGAACTAAAATGGTCTAGAGAAAAGCTCAGAGTGAAATATTTGCTTATAGACAGTGACTTAGCAGTTCTGGAGCCAAAAAATACCAGTCTGTAAGCCCGGAAATAACATGTCTGTGGACATAGAAAGTAGGGACCTGAAGGAGAAAAGAGGGACCTAGTCATGGCAGAAAAGAGAAAAACAGAATGATAGAGCATTTTACATAGTTTATCTTGAGCTAGAAAATACAATCTTTCTTACCACTTCTGTCCTTCATTCAGCAAATACGCTGTCTGGCTGCCTTGTGTTTACTTTGCTCTTAAGCAAGCAGAAACTTACACCATCAGCTCTGGAAGCAGCATCAGGAACCTAACTAGCCCATCAGCTGACATTCAGGTCACAACTTTTGGGGAACTCGTATTCAAAGGATGCTTTTACAGCAAAGAGGCAGGTAACATTCATTCTAATTCTGACTTTACCCCATGCTTTTGTAAGTAGGTATTTAAAATTATCCTTTGTGCAGAGGAGAGGGCCTTTCATTATCACAACAGACCCATGAAAATGTGTCCATTTAACACAAGTGATCTGACACTTTGTTTTCCATGTTAACTGAGCTCTGTTAGAGGGTGTGATATTGGTGTCTGTAACAACACAGTAAGAAAAAATATCAGTGAAGTGATGGATTTTATTGTTCAAATAGATACACTTGCCTTGATTTATCACACAATTGTCTAAACTGCCTGTGATGCTGCTTCCCAGCTCAAATCCCTCTTGAAAACTAATCTGCTATCAAAGTAAGTATATTCTAAGAAGCCTGTGTCACACACCAGGGCTTACTCTTTGGGGCTTGCACACAGCTATAAGAGCTGGCTGAGTCTGCACAGTGAGTAGTCTGAAAAACCTTCCCTATGAAAGGGGTTCAAAAATGTCATCAAATATTTAAAAACATACAGGAGTGATCCCAGGAGAGGAAACATCTCAAATGTAAATCCATTATGTAAAAGTGAAACTGGAGCAAGTGCCATCTTGCTGGTTTTGCCTCTGTGTGATGCAGAAATGGAGGCAGAAAGACACAATTTTTGTGCTAGCATGTTATGGCAAATGCAATTAAAAGCAAAAAGGAGAATTAGGGCTAAAGTACGGTTGATACTAAGGAGTGGTCAGGGATTTTTAATTGAAATTGTTTTCCCATGTAATTCAAGGAAACAGTTTCTCTGAGAACTGGGATTCTAATGAAATTTCCATGCTTCAATATTACATTTTATTTTTAAAAGGAAAAAAGTAACAACCAGCAGACATTATTTCTGAATTTCTGAATTTCCATTCTAAACAGAAATACACTTTAAGAAAGAAATCAACTTTTCATCCTGATTCAGGGAGGAAAGTCAGTAATTTCCCATAAGGCAGAAATTCGGACTTTTATTAGTATTTGTCTTTGAGCAGCCAGAGTCAAGATCCACTTCTTGCCAGATAATAACATGGATAAATATTGGCATTGCTTTTATACAGTGGAGTCAGTGTTAAGTGAATTTGGGATTCTGGTTAGTTTGATTTTGCTCAGTGTTGTGTGTTGCAGGGAGGGTATTTTAGCATAAATGATGATACTTGACATTTCTAACCCTTTTTACTGTGAATGACTGTAGAAGATTACTCTGGAGGAGGTAAGATTGTGATCTGCCCTTTCTTTAGGCCACTCAGACTCTATACCCTATAAAGTGTACATTATAGAATACCCTTCTTATCCCCCTACCTCTAACCTCACTGCTGCATCTAGCCTGAAACCCTTTTCACCACTCAAGAAAAGCCAGGGAGCATGAAGAGCAGCTGATAGCAATCTCAAATGTTGTTAAAAGTGAGCACTTATTAATATTTTAAATAACTGAATATATTGCAAGTTCTGAAGGATTAAAATTAGTTTTAAAGGCTCTGTAGATCAAATTAATTTCTCGAGTAGAACTAGAAATGTCCCTTTCAGGATAAGAAGTCACTGGAAAATCTCCTTGATACTTTTCTAATTCTCCTCAATACTTTTCTTATTCTTCTCACCCACTAAAGGAGATTTATCTTTTATTTAAATAGCACTAGATACATTTCACATAGAAAACTAACTTCAAATGTACAGAGCTTTCTTCTTACCATCAATTATTAGAGCTCTCCAGGTGTTAAGTCTTCTACAAAATTATAGAGAACTTAGGTTTTTGACAGATTCAGGAGGCGTTATATAGCCAAGAAATTCACCTTCAACCTCAAAAGGCTTAACTGCTCATGGTAAGCTGATTTATTTTTTTCTAAACTCTCCTCCTCCTCTGAGGCCAATAATCCCTTTATATTTGTGTATAATTAGTCAGGAGGAATTAGTCAAGATTCAGTATCTCAAAAGGGAGCATTATTGACTTATTTTCCTGAAATTAATGCCACAATGTAAAGTCCTTGCAAATGGCAAATGTAAGGATTTTCATAAGTATCGTTAAAAAAGCTGTAGGAGTTGCTGCCCTCATTGCAACCAGACTTCAGGAACAGCTAATGCTTGCTGCTCACCTGAAGACAGCTGGTCAAATAGTGGGGGGACAAATACAGGTGAACCCTTTGAGAGATGAGGGTTCACAGCACTCCTGCAGACATAACACTTGAAAATCAATTCGGACTTGTATTCTCTTCTATTATATTTCTTTCTGAGATTTACTTCAGCTGAATGGCTGCCAGTTCTCTCTTTATTACTGTCTCTTGGAGCCTACAGCCACTTCAGCCAACCAGCCCTGTCTAACTCTGTCTTCAGTATGTTTTGAAGTTGTTTGGCTGAAGGAAGAATCAGTGATTGCAGAAAAAGCCTTTTTCCCCAAGCCATTGCTGGGCTTTAAATTTTCTAACACTGGAAAAAGATCAGAAAAGAGCAGGGGAGGAAAGCCCCCAAAAGTCCTTTTCCAGCACTGCTCTGCTTCCACCCTCAGGACGAGCTACCTGCGAAGATCAAATCATATCTGAGATGCAGTGACTTCTCAACACGTGCCAGCAGAATCCACAGAGCCCTGGCAGAAACATGCTAATGTATTTGGGATAGTTACTTTATGTTCATTTAAAATGCAATTAAACAGAACAAATACTGTGAGGAAATGGACAAGATTTTACATTTGCGTGCAAAAATTAGGAGGAAGATCTTTTCATCACATTATAAATTCTATATAAACATTTTGGAAGGGAAATAATATGTGGTGATGATATAGACTGATATAATGAAATAAATAGAATGATAGTTCTGTTGTCCATCAAGTCAAAAGTTGTTCCCAGAAAGTAATTAATAATTTAGAGAAGTATTTATCCCTGTAATTAAATACTAGAATTGGGAGCCACATTCTGCCCAGTTGGTTTGAGTCTGCAAAAATTAGTCCTAAACTCTAGAAAGAGAAATTGCACGAAAAGAGTACTTTTAGGAGGCTATTGCATTTTCTGTCTAAAAAAAAATGCAGGCAAGGGAAACCATGGGATTTTCATGGAAAGGGAATTTGAAACAAGGAGCAAATCTATCTTTTGTACTTCTAGTGTAGTTGTAGTTAATGATAATAACATATTTCTTAATAAGTTTAAGGTCTGTAGAGCTGGACACTGTCAGCTGGGGCACACTTACCTGGCCACTGGTACACATGACAAGGCTCCTGGTTAGATCCTCTCTGAGCTTGAATGAGGCATTTTCTACATAAGGTCACAGAACAAAAATTGTAATAAAGCAGTAATATTGAATATTACTTTTCTAGGAGCATCTTCTGAGCGAGTATCCCTTATACAGCTCTTTAAATACACCAGGAGTTTATTTCTAATCCAGAGGAAAGGGATGAATTCTCATTTCAATGAACTTTACTGGATGAATGCAAAAGCAAAGGCTTAGCTTTTGGCAGGCTACTTCCTATATTTTTTCTGGCTAACGTTAATGAGTTTGATATTAGCATAATATAACCACTGCATTTCTTTTCTAACTTGAATAATTAAAAAAAAAAAAAAAAGGCTGGAGGCAAAGGGGAAAAGGGGGAAGGGGAAACCAGCTTGAAATGCAATCTGCCCTGGTTTCGACTCTCAAGTACTTATCCTTCTTGGCAAGCTGAATACATTGAATTTGTTTGTGCTGCTGAATGTGTAGCACAGAGCACAGGTAAGTGGGGGGAAAAACACAAATTCCCACTTGCCCTTGAACAATTGGCCAAGCAGATCAGCCCTGATTCCTTATGCCCTATAAATCCACACAAAGGTAGGCACAGGGGACAGCAGCTTCTCTAAATAGCTGAGAAATATTACTAGCAAGAGGGCTTGAAAACACTGAGTGCCTGTGGGAGTAATGAAGAAATGCTAAAGGACTGAATTCCTCATGCTGCCTCTGGGTTTGGAAGACCATGAGGTTGAATATGATACTGTGGGAGCCACACTTACTCAGATAATATCTGTGTAGATCACCAATATGCTCAGGTCCTAGACAAGCCTGATAGTTAGTCATGTCCTTTCTCATTACCACCAACAGAAACACACAATTCCAAGTGTCACAACCAGGACCTATTAAAAAAAAAATCTCTTTCTGTCCAGTGAGCAGTAAGATACAGCTATGGGGTCATCATACAAAAGCAATTCATTATTTTGATTAGTGTAACACTTAAAGGCCAGCTTGCACATTAAGTATCTTAATTATCAACTACAACAGCACTGTGGTGTAACATTAAAGGTGCTCTAAAGTTTGCTGTTTGCTGACAGTGCATGACAGTTCTGCAGACCATAACACTTTCACAAATGCTCTGAGCAGGCAATATGTGTGGTTTTGGTTGGCTTTTTTTTTTCCTGTGTAGTTTGAATTAACATGAGTTTTTCTGAGGGAAGTCCAGATGGCTGGATTGTTATTAGTCACTCACACATACAGTTGCCCTGTAGAAAGAATAAAAATTTAAGTTCTGAGAAATAAGGATGATTTTTGTGTGTGTGTGTTTGGGGATTTTGTTGTTTGGGGTTTTTAATTTATTTATTTTTTTTTAATCTGACTCTATCAATTTCTTGATGAAAATGTTATTTTGTCATTAATTTGAATGAAATTCTGGGGAAGCTGATCTAGAATTATTTAGTAATTGACCAGTTGCCTTCCCCACATATGGCCATGTTTGTTGTCACTCTCCTCAGCTGCCTTTGGATGTTTTCCTGAAAAGGTTTTATATTTAGATACTCCCTTAACCCTTAAAGGCTAGAGAGAATTTGCCAAGAAGCCTCTTGCTTGTTTTCCTGCCCTCAGGCAATGGTCTGCCTCTGACTCCTGTGTCCTTCTGCATCACCTCCTGGGACAACATGAAGTGTCCTTGATTCCTTAAAGCATGGAGTAAATCCTAATGATGGATTTTTCTCTCTGAACCCAACCAGTGTCCTCTAGGTAGCCTCCTGCCCCCCTGCCTCTTTCATCCTCTCTTTTCTCTTGCAAGCCTATAGTCAGATAATTTTTTTAAACATCATTGCAAGGTCACACAGGCCAGTTAATATCTGCTACTGCTGCTGGCTGCTCCCACAGCCAAATCTAGCTTTCTGCCACCACGTATCCTGTAAATCCTTTTTTTCATTGATGACAGTATTTGAATTCAGAGTTTATTCTGTAGGTTTTTAGTCTTGATGAGATTATGGAAGAGATTTTTCAAAGGCATAAACAAGACTTTTATGTCCAAGTCTCATTGGCTTTCAGCAGAAATGGTCGGTGCCAGAAACATTTTGTGCCCTTGATAGTTGTCCCATATTTTTTAAATAAAGATGGTACAAATAAAAGATTCTTTCATTTTAGAGGAATTTGTAGCGATCATAAATTAAGGCTTAGATAGGCAAACAGTTTAAATCCAGTATGCTTTGTAGTGGAACTATGCCCCAGAGTGCAATGCGTAGTAAGCCCCAGAGCATGCTTAATGCAAAAGTAGCCAGGGCCTTTGCTGATTTACTGCCAGGTGTGCCAGACCCACAAGGATCTCCCAATGCAGGGTGAGGGGCTGAGCAAGGAACTCGCTGGAGTGGGACAGAGTGAACAGACAAGGGACTAGGGGGTGGCAGGTGTCCAGTGTGAGAAAATGGAATATTTATGGGAAAACCAGATGGAGCGAGGATCTCTATTCCTATTTTGCTTCTCTCTTAATTTGGGGAAGTATCTCCCTGCATTACGGCATGACATCAAACTTGGCAGTTGTGGCGACTACTGTGTGAGGAGACTGCTAAAAATATCAAGCTTCCAGCAGATGAAAAAGCAATAGGATATGAGGTACCTAATCAGCTTTCTACACCTCTCACCTTCACAGATCGAAGTACTTAACTGTATACTATTCATTAAGTAAAATCCCACTGCTGAATTCTGTTTACCAGGTAAAGAGACTTTTTTGTCACTGTTCCAATTAATCGGTGTTTCCTGTGCACATGGAAAGAATCACTAAGCTCTGATTCATTGTAGCTAGTCCCCTGCTGTTGCAGATAATAGCAGAGTGGGGGTGAGCATAACTGACTAATATGCCTTTAAATTCCACTTGGGTTACAAGCTCTTGAAGCGTAATGATTTTTTAGGTACTCTGTCATGTGTCACAATGTCA
Source organism: Psittacus erithacus (assembly GCA_009867235.2). Taxonomy (NCBI): domain Eukaryota; kingdom Metazoa; phylum Chordata; class Aves; order Psittaciformes; family Psittacidae; genus Psittacus; species Psittacus erithacus. The sequence continues at coordinate 118,765 of WYDI02141877.1, read as the reverse complement.
CATCATATAAGGTAAATATGACTCATGTTATCCAGCTTGATACATTGCTATGAGAATATGCTGAAGGGGCTTTTTGTGCAGTGAAACACCCCATGTGAAGTGTTGTTTCCCCTGCAGTTTAGTGTTTCTGGTGGGAAAGTTTGCAGGAGTGCAACCAGTCCTTCCCATTTAGCCTCAGACAGAAGAATCTCACAGAGCCTCTTCACAGTCCCTTGACATGGTTAAAATGTCTACTGAAAGCAGTGTGGAAGTGGCAAGTTTTGACCCTTAGGAAGACAAAAATATAGCTATTTTAAGAAAGAGAACCTCTTAAATCCCTCTGGTAAACAGTAAGAATTGCAGTCTGTCAGTGTCTCCAAGTCTCTGAAATCTGCTGAACCATTTGGCACTGCCTCAGAGTTGAAAATGCTTTTTGTTTTTCATATAATAATAGGAAAAGGGAAGATTTTGTTGGGGTTCTTGTTTTCTGCTTTGTGTTTTTTTGGTTTTGTTATGTATTTAATGTCAAGGAGACACCTCACAGTAGTAAGAAGCTGTCCCATACAGGCATTTTTTCCACTTTTACTTGCCAAATAAACACCACTGCGATTTGGTATTATAACTAACAGGAGGTAAATAGGGAAATAAGGCGGCATTTCGGCAACCAGGTCACTGCTATCTCTTACAAGTAGTGGCTAAAATAATTTACAAAAAAAGAAAACCAAACCCCTCTTGCATAAACTCCTGGAACAATAGATCGCTATTTCCTCACCCGTTTCGGTGGGGGTGGAGTTGCTGAGATGGAGCCGATTACCCCAGCTGCAGGGCAGTGTGGCATTGCACAAATAACAGAGCACAGGCTGTGCTTTCCAAGGAGAGCCTTTGGATTGTTTGGAGTCCACCAGGAAGTCAACTCTGCCCTGGTTTCCGATGCGATTCAATAGGCTATTTTCCAGAGATGTCTGGAGCCAGAATAAAACACGCTTGATAGGGCTGTCGAGAATATTCCCATGATTATAAAACCACAGAGGGACAACTTGTTTTGGGAGGTGCGCTGACAACTAATGACAAAACAGTGTATGCATTATCAAGCAGATATTGTGTTCTTAAATAAAGGACCAAAAATGTCTGGGCCCACAGGACTGCTTTCTGCTCGCAGTTATAAACAGACTACTCCTACTGAGTTTAAATAGCTGCATGTAACTTGGGGGAGAAACTCAGTTTCTTCTCTGAGGTGTACGTTATTTATTATTAATTCTCTCTGGGCCCTCCACATGTTAAAACTCACTTCTGCAATGCCTTCACTTCTTTGAGCTTGGCTGTAGCCTCATGCACCTCCAAGAAGGGGTACAGTATGAAGAGCTTTGGCTTCTGAACTGTTATCTGATCTAGTTACAGGAGAGAGGATGGTACTTGTCCTTCCGGCACCACGATTCCCCTTGCTTCCCACATGCTTCCCTTGTAACAGCATGGGAAGCTGGTGAGGCATCATTGCTATCTACCCTGCCCCTTCTCACAAATGCCTTTGTCACACAGCATGTTTACAGCCTTCTCTCTCACTTGCTGTCCTGCTCTGGAAATTCATACCAACCTCTGGATATCTGGGAGACGCAGACTGATCTTTTCTTCTTTCCCCTGGTGTTTACTTCTTTGGTTTATAATGCTTTCTGCCAGCAACCTGGTGCTGCAGTCAAAAGGCTTTCAGGTATGAATACCTGGCCCTTGCGTGGAGTGAACTTTTGCTGTAGTCATTGTCATGGAGGCACCTGGATGTGAATAGATCCATCTGACTCAAATGTAGAAGTCTTACCTTCTTTGTTCACCTATGTGGCTCCACTAACTACTGCTCATTAAGTGCTCCTCCTTTGGACTGAGGCTAACAGTGAGTCCAAGTACCTAGCATATTTTCCTTGAGGAGGTATTAATTTATCTTGAAATCCTACTCCTTCTCTCCTTGGGCACAGAAGAATTTAGCCATTGCAGGAGTATTTTGTTCTTCTGTACATGGTGGCTGAGAGGAGGACAAGGATGCAGAAACATTTAGGAACATTTAATCCTGAGAATATGATTCCATAGTACTTGGCAATGTTGCCAAACAGGAAGAATGAGGATATTCAGTTAATCTGGTTATTTTGGAGAAGGCTTCTTTGCAGTGAAGTGGACCAGAATTGCTTAGATAGCTGGAATATGAATTAGTGTCCATGAAATAACTTGAGAAACTTGGCAACAAATGAAACTATTCTAAATTTCAAGTCTCGTCAAGGACATATGTGCAACTCCCACACTGAATAGTGGTCATGGAAGGAAAATAAATATCTGGGGCACTCATATTCTTTATTGTGCATGATGCTGAACACAACAAACAAAAAATCCTACCCCCAGCTGAAGCAAATGGTGCAATTCTGATAGACTTGCTAGAGACGACATTGCACTCACTGTTTAACATTTCCTCATCTATCCTTTTACCAAATCACTTTGCAGCAAAATGTTAGACTGTTTCACACTGACAGTTTTTAATTAGGAGAATTTGATCAGCACAAGCATTAGTTCCAGGAACTCTTGATAGGAATTAAAAAACCTGTCTGTTGCTTCAGCTAAGTACTTTTAACAGGGGGCTGAGGGGGGAACCTGCTTCTGCTCTCACTGAAACAGAGCAGTTCTCCTGAAATCAACTTACTGTCTGTTGCAAAGATGATTGCAGCAAAGCAAGAGCACCTTTTTAAGACTGCTGGCATATGGGCAACACAAAGAAAGCTTCACATTGTGACACTCCTAAAGGAAAAGAAGCATGAGATTCAAAGGCTTTACGGATCTCACAGCTGGACTACTAAGGTAGGAAATGTAAGCAAGATATCATGTCACTCATAAAAGTGGAGAAAAGATGCTTCTCTCCCTGTGTGGAAAAGCTGAGATGCTGTAGTACTTTTTCTAATCCATACACATCATATATGGTATTTGTGAGCTTCAGCCTAAAAAAAAGCCCTAAAAACATAAAAATGCAGTGTGTGTGTTCTTGTGTTTAGATTACAAAGGAATTTCAGATGCGTATTTTCTGCCAGCACACACCCTTGGTGCTGTGCAGCTTGACTGACTTCTGACTATTTAAAAGGGAAAAATGAAAAGGTTGCTTAAGGGTTTAAAGATTAATAAGCGTGGCAAAATCTTTCATAACTAGGCAACACTTTCAGGCCTCGGTGCTCATGTGTCTTTTGTGATTTTTTTTCTTTTCTATAATTTTATTTCACTGCAGATGGGCGTGGGGTGTAATAACAGTGTGTGATGTCAGGGCAGAGATTATCAGTAGAAATTAGTCAACCTTTTAGTGTTCTCACAAAGTAACAGAAGAGTCTTTTGCTGTTATTTCCATGGCACGATGATGAGCACCCCCAGCTGCACTGTTCCGAATTGTGGAGATACACAGACTCTAGAGGAGAAATATTGCTATGTTTTTTTCAGGAGGTTTCAGGATATGCAGTGTAGTCCAAGTAATATCTCTTACTAGATTCACATTTGGATCTTGCATTATTTGAGAACAGAAGAGACTTCTCTTTCATTTATCAGTAGTATGTATGGGCTTGCATAGACACATACACACTTCTGACATATATTCATTGACTGGTCATGTACTCTGCAATTAAAATGCTTCACTCTTAAATTATTGCATGTCGCTTTGTCTTCCAGCACCTCTCTATTTTCTTTCAGAAGAGCAGTAATGCCTTAGAGCTGTCAAAACCAAACAAACTGTCATTTATGATTTTCTGTTTTGGTTGAGGGATCTAATTACTTAAATTCAGATGTGCTTTTGATATTTTTTCTTATGGAAAATACAAAATTTGTAAAATGGAAAATTATTTTTAAAATTGCCTCAAAACATCCCTCATGGCACATTGCTGACTTTTGTATTTAAAAGGTTTGCTTTTATTAAGCAAATACAAAAAACAGCATTGAAGAGGCATAGTACTAGTACTCAGTTTGCATCTCTGTATGCTGAAATTAAGTCTGTTCAGGATTTAACAAACATCCACCTTCAAAGATATCAGTCTGTTTGAACTTAATTTAATCTACAATAGTGTACAGGGCTAATGCATAAGGAAGAAATGGCTATGCTTCTCCATATCTAAAATGATATAATATAGAAAGGCTCGGTAGCTTTTATGTTGGCCAATTCAGTTGCCAATCAAAAATGTCACAGAAATCATGTCCTGAAGAGATCTAAGTCTCTGTAGTCAGTTGAACTCAAGATACTGGATGGGAGGCATGATTTCTGGATTTGGCTGAAGTTAGGTATATGCTCATGTTAGAAATATGTGCACTAAAGAAATCTTAAAAGGAGATCAGAGTGAAAATATGGCTTGAAGGTTAAATGAAAAGTAATGGCATTAATTTCTCTCAGACTGTTGTTAAAGGTCTGTGAAAAGGGTGTAAGTGAAGTCTCCTAATGCAGGTTATGATTGCACTGGGAGATGGGGAGGAGTAAATTAAAGATGATGAGGAAGGGTGAATGAGCTAAATATGATACAGAAGAAAGCTGAACAGTGAAATTTTTAAGTGCATTTAGTTTTGCAGAGATTTTTGTTTGGTTGGGGTTTTTTTTATGAATTCCTCTGGATTGATAAATTTGCTACATTGATGCTAATTGAGTCTATTCTACCAAAATAATACTTCTTGGGTGTTTTTTTTATTATTATCAGAAGGATTAAGCCAAATCCTAACACTATCCCATGCAGTTCTGTGGGGATTGACAGGCCTGCATTTGAGCATCTATTATGAAGTTCTTTAGGCTGGGCAATATGTGTGGCATAGCCACTGAAAAGCCTGTTCAGGAGAGAGAAAAGAGATCTGATTTCATGAGGAAGATGAGGATGAAGGTGATGTTTTCTGCAGAAGAAGGTGTGAAAACAAATCTTTTATGGGAATGGCACCCATGAGGTAGTGGGGTAGGGAGCAGAGTGGAAGACAGGCAGGATGCTCTGCAGCCAGTGCCAAACTCCTCATTGGTCCCATAGTGGTGCAAGGGGATTCCACAGCAACCTGAGCAACTTCTGCAACCTTCTTTCAGCTGTCTGTTTAATGCAAGTTTGCTTTATGTAGAGATTTTTACCAGCTCCTTTCATGCAATTTACATACCTATTAGATTAGGTTCAAGTTTCACTTGCATCCATACGGTAACCAGATGGCATGGATAAACTGTCCAAGCCTACATCCTATTCTGCACATTAATTAAAATCCGTAGCAGCTTAGCTGAGCATGCTGGTTGCCTGGCTCTTAGCTCCTACCACTTTCTCAGCATCACTACGTAGCCATGAAGGGGAACATCTCTATTAAAAGGTACCTTTCCCTAATTGAGGGTGAAGTGTCCCAGTCACAAAGAAGGGATGCAACTGTGCAGAAGATCTGTCTCCAGAGCTGGATTATTCAGTACAGCATTGGTCCCTAGATTTTTTATTCTTTTTTTTTTTTTTAAACTTTGAAATCCTGCACTTATTCAAGAAGCTCAAAGTACTAGGAAAATGCTTCATGTTTCAGCAAATGTACAAGAGGTTCAGGGAACTGGCTACCACATTAAACAGTTACCCTGTGGCCTGCACTGTTAAATGAAGAGGAATAACAGCAGTTATTGAAACTTGTTCTACTTTGTCACAGAGCTACTGGAGCTGCCTGAGCAGCATCGCTTGCTTTTTGGAAACCCTAGAGGAGAATATGACCTAGGAACAATCATATCTTTGTAGTCCAATTGTTCCCATGCTTGCAAAAAAAATAAAAAATGAAAGGAAAAAGTGATCAGGGTAGCAATATTGTACAATGTGCCTTTGTTTTCAAGTTGCTTGGAAAGTCTATATACTGTTACATTGCTTTCAGACACAATAAAAGGCCAGTTATTAATCCTGCAATTACAAAGCCTTATCACTGCTATCCACACAGGCTGACTGTAGCTGGACTTCTAGATGATATTGTTCTCATTACAGTGACCAAAGCAAAATTTAATTAGAGACTCATCTCTCAAATGGACAAATGAAAAATATAAGGATTAGGAAATTAATCCTAATACTTAATTACATTAAGGTATTTTACCATTCTGGATGGGGGAGTTCTGATACTCTGGGCAACTCTTTCCTGTCAATTTACTTTTTAGTGGCTGCAAAGCATGATTACAAGGATAGGGGGAAATGTTGTTCATGACATTAAAAAGCATATCCTTCCTGTCAGCTCTGAGCATGGAACAGGAATATCTAATCAAAAGGGTTTGCTCTGGATCATATCAGTTCCTGACAGAAAACTCTAAATCCACATTACAGGAGCAAGGCAAAATGATCTGCAGCTAACAGAAATGGAAAAAATGAATTGATAGGGAGATCAGACTGTGACTAAATGGAAGCAAGGAGGCTGAAAGGCAGCATTTTAATAAGGAAGGCTTTTGTACAGTTTTTAGGTACAATTGAGCAGATTTGTATGAAACAATTTTATCCTGCAAACCATTTATATTTCATTGATAAGAATGCACTTCATTGCTTCATTTAGAAATTTTGCTGTGGGATTTTTCCCCATTTGTATAAAAATAAGAACCATCTGTAGGAAAAACCAACCAACCAAAAAAAAAACAACAAACAGAAAAAAACCCCACAAACAAAACGTAAGCATAACTTGTTTGTGCGACTGCTTTGCTGTTATTGTTTAGATTTCTAGGAAACAGATGCGTGTTTTTCGTTTGAGGAAAGCATACATCTGTTCTGCCGAATTCTCTCCAGAAATCCTCAATTTTCCAGTAAGAGCTTATTCAGTTGCATTTGAAAATAGAAACTTTCCCCTCTGTCATCTATGCGCACACAGACATCTGTTACAAGGAAAAATGGTCATTTTGAGACAGTGAGGAATTGTTTTCTCAGCAAATCCATGAGAGTTTGCAAAGGGCTATATAGTAATTTGGGTTAGAAGAAGAAAAGAAGGTAGCAACAAATTTACTTCTGTAACCTGTGAAAGGATATCTGCAGCACTGGAGCTGTTTCAGTCTCATATTGAAGAATTTAATAAGGCTGAAACCAGTAAGATTGTGTAGAAATTCCTGTGTAAGGTTTAATAAAGATGTAATTCCTGTCTACAAATTGCTTAAACTGTTCAATGGAATTCTGTAACAGTGACATTATTCTAGGTAATGGTTTAAATATTTTATAGGTTATCATTCTCTGTTAAATTTACAGGTTTGCTCCAGAAGGGGAAAAGGGGAAGCCATTTTATGTGTTCTGAATGCTAGTCTACTTTGAGATCCTCTTCAAAAAAATTACATGGTATATTTTTCAATTGCTTCTTGTATTGAGAAGAAATAAATACTACAACATAACTTGTAATAGCATGTGACTCGTTCTTATGTGCCTATTTCAGGGTTTGGATTAAAGTATCTTCCATTAAGGTATCTTCCTTTCGCTAAAGGATTTTTATCTTCAGCTGAGGAATGGAAAATGAAAAAAAATGCATAGTCAGTAGTCAATCTTAGTGCAGAAGAATCTGAGTACATCAAGAAGAGTAAATCTATTAACTTGTTCCTCTTGGGGAGAAGATGCTGCAATAGTGATGCATTTTGGAAATAAATTTGAAGCAGGTGGACAGAGCAGCAGGAGGGCAGTATCAGGCTAATACAGCAGGAGGGCAACACCAGCCAGCTAGAAAAAAATGAATTGCGTGAACTGTAGGGGACTGCATATTAGAATTGCCAAGCTGAATATTTCCTACTGCATATCCTAAATAAATTAGACCTGCACAGAAATGTGGGCAATGATAGCTCCCCACATGGCACAAATAGCAGTGGAAATGAAAGCCGTCCATGTGTTCTCCGTTAAAGCTCTGAATGTTCAGGTGTGGTGTCACTTCAGTCCCATTTATACCTGTTGCTGTGAGCTACGCCTGTGGATAGATGTAAATGTCACTGTTGGTATTTTTTAATGATACTGCTGGTATTGTCTACATAGCAAGGGATTTCTTTCACTGTGACAAATATAGAACCCTCTGCTTTATATTCTCCTCTAAGGCCAGTACTGGTGCTGTGTGGTGGTGATTGTGTGTGACTGCTAAGAGATGAGAGCACAGCAGGGAGGTCAAGACCTCCTGGACAAGCAGTGAGGAGAGAGAAACATCCCTGGATAGCCTAGAGAGTGAAAGAGCTGTGCCGAGTTCCTGCCACAGCATGTCCAGTTGAGCCAACCCGCAGCCTGCAGACGTCTTCACTCAGGTCATGTCAGGGACTTAATGACTCAATGTTTCTCAGTGAGCAGTGGTTACAAGTAAAATACCTTGAGTTAAAAGTGAGCACTCAAGTGGCAATGCAAGAATGGGAATTTCTGTGTAGTGCCAACCTAACCACTAACATTTCAGAAAGGGGTAGAAGAGATGGCTTTCTTAAGCCACCCTGCTATGAACTTAAAATACCCTGGCCTTGAGCGTACTACCATAATGGCACCCGGAGTAGGACAGGTCCAGTCATCCTCAACCTTTATCTTGCCAGAATAGACCCCAGCTCCCTTGATTTGTCATGCTAGATAGTGTATGGCTGCTTCCATTAAAATATATTACTTTGTTCATTTATCCATGCTTCTGTTGCTCTGCTTCTGGAGGTCTGTGATGTTGGCTGGTGCTCCTTGGGCAGCCGTTGGCAGTAACTCTGCCTGGATGTTGCCCACCTGCTTGTCTGTCCATAGATGCCTGATGTTTCGCCTGCTGTCACTCTGGCTATATCTTTTCCTTCTTCTGTGGCAGCTGGACTGGATGCAGATTGATTTGCTGCATGCAGTGCATTTCCTCCCCTGACTGCATACCTTAAGCTACAAAATACATTCTGAATTTTCCATTCCACATGGGTGCAAAGCAAAGCCTGTTGAATGTAGCAGAAATCTCCTACTGATTTCAAGGGAACATTGAATCATATCCTAAATCACTGATGCTGTAGGGTTCTCCGTAAAGTTTAGCTCTTTTCTCAAAATACCACACTTCTGGGAATATTTTCCAGCAAATTATTTTCTCATAGATATGTCCTTGCTCCCTTATTGAGATTTCTTAACACTTCTGCTTCTAGGTCTCACTTCTTTTGAATACCACTCTTGAGAATGTGTCTTTAACAATTTCAGCCTGACAAATGTTCCTCCTTATAAAGCATACTGGTCTGTATTTCACTTTGCTGCAGTGCAAATGGTTTCCTGCTGCTGAAAAAAGCGCTCTTCCAAGGAAGACATCCCTTTAGTCTCCTGGGAATGGATCAGAATTTTTGAAAAAGCCAACTTCTCTGTTGTAGCTTTTCAAAGTTGCTGGAGTTTCTAGAGATCCCTGGGGCTCCTCTCTCTCCTCCCAGTAGATTCCACAAATCAGTAAGGCACTCAGCATTTTTTATTCTCTCTTTATTCCACTGCTTCACTTGATACACAGGGAGATTCTGCTCACAATTGAGTCCCCAGTGGGTAAAGGTCCTTTAATAGTGTTTCTTAAATAATTACAGGGTTCTATTATAGTCTTGTACCATGTGTGCTTTTGTAATGCCTTCATGTGAAATTCTGTGCTAAGTTGTGGAGTGTCAACAACTGCCTTTTAACCGTGCCCCCGGAAGAGGTTTAACACTAAGCTATAAAACATAATTTGAAAACTGACAGGCATTTTAATCTAGAGCTATACTTCTAAAACTCTGATGTAATGAGTTGCTGTGGTTAGGTTTGAGGAGGACAGCAATAGAGATGTCATACAGATTTAGGTATTTGTTTTCTATTTCAATAAAGAAAAGAATATATGACCAAAGTTAATCCATCACAACACCAGCCTTGGAAATTTTGGGATGAGTCCTGTCAAGGCTGGAGGAGGGCAGAAATAGGATGCCAGGATAAAGCCTCAGGATGTGTTCTGGGGGCTATCCAGCAAAATAGGTGAGGCAGAGCAGTTTTGTGATGCTGATGGCGTGCACAGACCCCAGCTCCTCCTACCATGCAGCACCACAGCCAATGCAGAAAGCAACTGCACTTGCAAAATTAGGTGATTACGTTACACTCTCAATTGTGTGGGCACTGCTTCTCAGCAGTATCTGTTTTCGGATCACATAAGTGACAAAATAACTTGTCTAACTAGAAAAAGGCAAATATCATTTCCAAATAATAGTAATGAAGTTTGAGCCTTTAAGTTTTCACAAGTAAAGTGGTATCTAGCAACTGAATATAACAGGGATAATCTATGCTAAACCAATTTTAGGTTTATAAAAGCCATTCATGGACACCTGTTATTAACCTTCCAGAAAAATTGATATGGACTTTTGGCTTCTGCTCCAGTACCTGCTTTGTTTGTTTTAGGGTACACCTTGCAACCAGGTCATGATTCTAAAGGTTTTTTTCAAGGGACTGGTGCTAACTGTCATTCATGAGCTCTGGTTGTCAGAAAGTCTCAAATTTATCTATTAATTTAGTTATTACGATGCTAAATTAGATGAAGCTTGGTCTGCAGTTTTTGATTTTGGTTTGGTTTTTATTTTGGCTGAGTGGTTGGTTTGAGGTGTTTTGTGCACTGAAAGGTTTTGCTGATATGTTTACTGATTTTAAATACTGTGGCAGCGAATATAGTGTCAAATAACAGTCTCAGCTGATATTCTCTCTTTACTATAAGAAGCACATAAAAAAAAATTAAGCTTCCACAGTTGGGCTGTTGTGAACCTGATCTAGGGAATACATTCACTGTTGCTCACTAGCTAACAAACAGGCTTGCTCTTTTCATAATTACAGGGGGTTCTGCAGAGTGTGTCACTTCCTTCACAGGTTAAACAGTTTGAATATATTACCCCAGGAGCAAGGGTTTACTCTGCCAGGTTATTTTGAAAGATGGTTGTTTGGAACCCTGTAGACACAAAGCCTAGATCACCCATGCCAGTCAAGAATGAAATTCGGTGGTATACTCCCAAGACTGGATTAAAGAAATAGGATGGAGTTAAAACCAGAACATACCGAGTCAAGACCAGAACATACCAAGTTAAATACAACAACAAAAACAGCAAACAGGTTAAGTGGGACCAGCTCCTTTTCAAATAGCTCCTAAAATGTAGTGGATGATTGAGGCATAGGAAACCAAGGTCCCTTTCTTCAGTCATAGGTTGACTTTATCACTTGAAAAATATAAAAAATTCAATGTAATTGAAACAGGTTAAAAGTAATTTATATGTGCATGTTAATATGGCAATCGACCTTTCTGAAACTATTATTTTTAAAAAAACATAACTCCTCCAAAAATATTAATTCAATACTTTAGAAAACTATATTGAATTCTAAAAAGGTAAACAACTTCAAAGTCTAAGTATTGGGTTTAGATAATTCCCCTTGTTTTCTAGGTATCCCCACAATGACAAGAGAAGAAAACAGAGGTACAGTACAATCGCTGATGAATAAAGAAAAAAAAAAATCAAAAGTAGGGCAACAAGCCTTATACACGATTGATGAAAAATTTACCTGCTTCACCTGGCACTTCACTATTGACTTTATATAATGTGGAAAACAATCATAACAGAAATAGTAGTATACAGTATCAGTAACTGAAAGCACCACAAATTGAGAGCAAACAACATGAAAAGAGAAAGTCACCAGTCCAGTCAGTCAATAAAGTTCACAATTTTCAAGGACCATGCTTGAATCACTGTTATTAATCAGGCTTCCAATTTACAACAGATGATATTGTGCAGTTGGTGATTGATAATCCTTTCGGGCGTAATGTTGGTTCTTCCTTGAACCATGAAGACACAGTTTCTCTGTGTTTGAGAACTCATAGATTGGTGAGCTCCACAGTTTGCCAGCTGCCCAAATTACTTTCTATTGAAAAAAATAAATGCTTTTATTTGGAGAAGGGGAGGAACTAATTTGTAGTATTTAGCAGTTATTTTCTTTCCTTTTTTTAAAGTTATGGACGTGAATTTGCAACACATTGAACACAAACGTAAAAGCTATTAGAAGCAATTGTTCTATAATAAAGCATAATGTTGCTAAAGCACAAACATCTGTCACTCATACAGACATCATCCTCTAAACCCACCTACTATCTTTGTTTTCCCTTCTGATTGTATCAAGGTAGCTAGTGGCATGACAATGATTTGAGTGACAGACATCCAACCTGGAATAGTGCTTTGCATACTCCTGTTTTTTTGCAGGGCCTCCTGATGCTTGAAAGTTTCAAATTTTAAAATTTGCTTTTGTTGAGATAAAGAATGATGAGGAAAAGGTTGCTACCTTGGAAAGCAGAGTTAAAGTTATTGTAGGGCTCTGGCTTTCATAAAAACTTTACCAAGTTTTTAAATTGACTTTTTTGTTTTCTAATGAAAAAAAGCATGAATTATTTAAATGTAGACCACATTTTCTATATTAGAACCATACTATACCAATACAACAGAAGAGACAACACTCAAGATACAGCTTAACTTAATCCCCTTTCTCCCATACCTTAATTACAACCCTCAAAACAGTTATAGAACCTCTATATTAAAGGCAGATTTTTTTCCCCTAACTTCCTATTAAGTTATTGTTAGATTTCTGGAATGCAACCTTAATAAGTTTAATCAATAAGATTTTAATTTTTTTAAGTATCCTCAACACCATAATCAAAATTGGCTAATTATTTAAAACTCCTAGACACAGAGCACTGGAGACTCCTGCATTTCAAGATAGTAAAAACTCTTTCTGTGTAAAATGCTTTTAAACTTTTGTTATGCATCTCTTAAAGCAATTTTGGCATGCCTGTGAACAATCAGACAGTTTTGTTTGTAGTTTGGGCATGACAAAATGAATACTTACATTTCCAGTCATATAGGGCCCTATCTGTAGTTTCTCTGTAGTGTACCAGATATAATGGGTCACATCCTATATAAACAAAGCTTTCTGCCCTGAGATCTGCAATGTAGGCGAAATATGGTCCTTTGCCAATAAAACCATGCTCTTTCTTTAATGATACCAATCTGTAAGTTGGCATTTTGCATTATGTGCTTATTTGTCAAGCAGTGAATTGATTTGTTCGAGTGAGAAAGAATAATGTGGAACCTAGTAATCTTAAACTGTTGTAGTGTATGACAGAAAGGTTTAGGTTGCTTATTTTCCAAAGGCCATGCTCTCATTTCAAATCTGTGATCTTTGACCTGAAATCAAAAAGAAGGGGAAAGAAAGATAATTCCTACCTGATCACTGTTTCCCTACCCTGGGTGCTCTAATCTGGTATCCACCAGGCAATTGGTGTGGTCAGCTGACTTGCTGTCACAATTGCATCCATTTTCTCTCTTCTGCTTGTGTCTTTCTGCAGAGGTAGCCTGTGAAGACCACAGATTAGTAGGTAAAGTGTTGGTGGGTATCTTGGGAAGGGTCGGGTTTTTTTACAAGGTAGGAAAATTTTCTCAAGTAAAGTTACTAGGGAAAAAATTAATTGATTTATAGTAATGTTTAATCTATTTTAACTATTTGTTTCAAATTAGAGATTCAGTCTTTATATGATGAGTTAGAATATTTAATCATAAACATTTGTCCAGAACACATGACCAACAAATATTCATAACTATATTTGACTATACTTTCTTGTCATAATCACTGATTCTTTGATAACAGTGCTCCTTTTCACAGAAATAAAAAGCTTGTCTTGAAGTTTTTCATTTTGAAACCTGTGTTAGCTTAAATCAGGTACTAAATAATTAGTGTCTGATACTTCCATAGTAATAATAAAGCAACCTTCCCCAGTGGCTTCCCCCTCCCCGATCTTACTGATTTATGGCAAGTTCTTGAGCACAGGTATATGCACGGATATGTCATATCTATCACTTATTTTATTTCTCTTATATTATTGTTACTGTTGTAACAGAGCATGGAGTACCTTGTTGCAAACCCTGTGGGCACTGGTTAGAAAAAAAAAAAAAGACTCTCCTTTCCTTTCTAAGTTTAAAATTACCCATCCAAAGATAGAAACTGTGTGAGAAAAACTAAAACCATTGCAAGAAATAATAACGTAATAGTGAAATGATTATGCTTCCCATCAGTGAGGTAGTCCAAAATGTGAAAATGTCATCAGGTATCTTGGGGAAGACATTTTTTGAAATTACAGCCAAATCCATACTTCAGCCAACTGAACTACCAAAATGAGACATGCTATGACTCTTTGTACAGAATAAAATGAGGGTCTCTTAAATATCTTCTAGTCTGAGGGGGAAACTATGGAACTGCAATTTTATAATAGGATTAAACTGTTCCATTTCCTAATTTTATTGCAGACTTTGTCAGAGGAATGGCTAAACGTCTGCTTATTAGTCCTGATCTCAATCTTTATCTCAGGAGACTTTTATCATAATGAGTGTTAATTCTATGAAATTAATTGAGAGGTTGTTATTTTCATCTATAAATGCTGTATACTTTTGATTGACTGGTCAATGACAAGTCTGTTCTCTTTTTCCACTATAATAAGGCTATGAAAAGGAAAAGAACTGGAATAGTTGGCCAATTAAGTTATACAATAATGACAAGGTCAAGCCAAAGAGAGTACATTGTGGTAGTTTACAAATTACTAAGACATTTGGGTTTTTCATGCTCCTGACAGAAATTGCAATGAAAATAGAAAGTGACATATGAATCCATTAACTTGACAGCACAATAAAAGGGAGGAGAAATAATTTTAAGCGTATAAGTATACATCAAAATAATTTGAAGGGATCAGAGACAAACCCACAAGAGATTTTTGACTCTTTCCAAAATAAGACAACACACCACCAAAAATGTACGTTTCCTATTTCCTTCTGAATCTATGTCTTTTGCAGTTAGTTTCCTGTATTTCAGGAAAGTTTTTCCTTGCTTTATCTCTGCGATCTGCTCTATCTCTGAGTAAAATCTTTGAGTCATGTGAAGATGGTTCTATTCACTGAAATCTTGTGATGGTGGTGTAATGAATTTCTGTTGCTTTGCCAAGGAAAGAGCAGCTCTCATCAAGAATGTGTGAAGCGGTGCCAGTAAAAAGTGACATGTTTATAAATAAGGAACAATGTAGTCATACTGAACTTATGCCTGGAAACATCCTGGATATTACATCATTCTGGTTGAACTGCTTTACCCAATCATCTTATGGGACTCATTTGTTGAAAAAGAAAGAGCAGGGCTCCTGTCTTAAAGTTTAACAAAAAAGTTTGGTAAAAAAGATTTTTACCACTTGCTGTTTCCAGTGTTTCCTGTAGGTAAGGTACAATCATACACTGTTAAAAAACAATCATGGAGGACTTGTTCATTTTTATCTGCATAAAACAAGAAAAAATATTATTCCATCTAAACGTGTAATCAAATTATGTATATGACATTCTTCAGACAGATGAGGTACCCTAAATTTTCTAACAATAGAATTAGAATTGTTCATTAAGTATCTTAATATACAGTACCCGCATAGAAAGCTCATGTGAATGGATGGAATTATGATCTAGCCACGATGTATTAAGTGCATGGTGAAAGGAGGAAAAAAGTGAGCTTAATGCTGACTTTCCCTGAAATCTTCGCTTCAAAGATGATCTCTAGAACACACAGGGAAGTTAAGGGATATTTTAAGGTGTGCTGCATGGGAGAGATCCTTCTGAGCCTGCTGTGCTATACCATCACAGTTCACCCTGCACCTTCCCAGGTTCTTTCTTTCAGGCCCACCTTGCAATATTCCCAGTGACTATGGGTGGCATAACTCTGTCTACACCAAAGAAATCTCCAGCTGACCTGTCACAGTAACATTTCATTCTCTTGGCACTGATGACACAGTACAAAGGAGGCTGCCAGGGTCAAGCTTCAGTAATGTGTTGAAGAATATTCTCATACTGATGCTCGACTTCTGCAGATACATCAATCTTATCTGAAGACCTTAGGTTATTTTGCAAAAACAGAGCAAAACTAGTTTATTTGCAGATCTTGACTCCATCTGGTACAACTAGGTGCTGCCCAAGGTCAGGTTCCCAGACAAGGGACCATTTATGTTTGATCGTGCCACGGAATCTGCATGGTCTTGCATGCAGCACGGCCACTGCACCAACAACCAGTTGTTTTCTGAATACTCCAGATAATATAAACATTTTCCAGGCACCACTGCTCTCTGTTGATACCTTATGTAAATGCGATGAATTAGCCTTGCTGCTACTGTTGCAGTTATTTAAAAATAACAGGATACACAGCCTTCTGCAAGCTGAGTCTGTAACACATCCCATAGAAGCTGACACATTAGAGTGTCATGTTTCAGACTGTTCAGTTTTCTCGTATTCTTGTGATAGCAAATTTTGTGGAATTTGACACCTTGTCTTTCAGTCTCTCTCTCACTCTCATCCCTTCTTGCCTTGTGGGAATGAAGAAACTTTCCATTCTATGTCTAAGCAGATCACAGCAGATCTCTGGTTCCTTCAAGACAGCTCCAGAGTTCTCTGGCTAAGGAAGAATGAATTAATGTGGCTTTTTCCTTGCTTAATATTAAAAAGGCAATACATCTTTTTACGTATCATCAGCAAAATTCGTCATCTTCATCCACATTATGTGTGTCTCTTCACTGAACACAGTTGTTATCCCCAAATAGTATTTGATAATTTTTCTCTTTCAGGAGATGCTATTATCTCTAAGGAAAGGATATTAATGTGGTGTCTGCATGTCTTGTTATGAATTTGAGGACCTGATCAGGGTAAAGATCAAGTATCACAAAAGTTTACAGCTGCAATAAGTCTGGGGGTTTTTTCAGCCTACGAAACTTCTGGGAGTTTTTAAAAAATGCATGATAAGCTCTGGCCTCTGGATCACAGAATAGTTGAGGTGGACAGGGACCTCTAGAGATCACCTAGTGCAAATACCTGCCTAAAGCAGGATCAGACTACAGCAGGTTGCTCAGGGCATGGTCAGTTGGATTTTGAATATCTGCAAGGCTGGAGACTCCTAACCTCCTCTGGGCAATCTGTTCCTACATTTGATCACCTGAACAGGGAAAAAACTGTTTTTCTTCAAATGGAATTTATGTTATTTCAGTTCATGCCTATTGCCTCTTGTCTTGTCATTGGGCACCACTGGGAAGAGTCTGGCTACAACTTTTTAACTCCCCCCCATCAGATATTCATACACATTGGTTAGATCCCCCTGTGCCTCCTCTTATGCAGGCTGAATAGTCCCAGCTCACAGTGTTTCTTCATACAGCAGATGCCCCCATCATGGCTCTTTGCTGATATTTATTAATGTTAGGGATCTCTGTTACCAAATTAGAGACCAGTTAAGATCACACCCCAGGAAAGTTTGCCTTTCTCTGGAGAGAAAGAGACATCCCTCAAGCTTTCTAGATTTCAGAAAATGGGATTTCTACATTGGAATGAGGAAGTTTTCCTGTTAACGATTTCCATGTAAATGGTATTCTCAGAAAACCATGATCTGTACTCTGGTAAATGAATTCACCCATGTTTTTCCCAGAGTAAACAGGCACAGTTTGGGTAATACTTTTATCAATACCTTATTTGATTGTATTTTATAAGTAAGGAAGTACTTTTCCCTCCAAACATAGAAGAATAAGAGATAGAGTACAAAGCCATCTTGTAGAGGTAAAAAATGCTTCAGCAGGCAAAAGAGTTGGTTTGCAGTGTTCCTAAGACATATACTGATGGCAATAATGGTCTGTCACAACATGTATCTTCAGAGTAATTTCTCTCATACTTATCCAGATGTCAGGAACTTAATACAGAAGAAGGTATGAGTAGAACAGTAGATGGCAGAATCACTTATACAACCCAAGCTTTCTGACTCTGTCTTCCTGTTGAACACTGTCCTCTTGTAGTCATTCTTTGAATTATTTTTTCACAAATAACGTTAGCTAGATGCTTACTGAATACTCAATTGTGTTTTCACAGCTACTGGGCTGCAGTAAAAAATATTCTGTCTCTTAAGCAAGCCTGATAAAGAATGCAAAAAGGCAGCACATCTCAATTCTCTGTCATCGCTGGCTTCTTGAGCATGAGCTGACATACACCGTGGACTTAGAAGATATGATGATTGAATTGTGCAGAGTGGAGGGAAAAGATGTTGGGATTCTATAATCCTACAGCGTCCCTAGCAGTGACTTATATAAGACATTAAAATTCATTATGAATGAGAATTCATGGTTAATTGTGTTAAAGTTGTTTTGTCTCAAAACCATGTTTCATAGGATTTTTTATAAATAATAACAGAATATGGCATAAAACAATGTCACAAGCCAGTGTCACTGTATAGTGTGAAGTATAATTGAGGCGCTGTGACAGAGAAGGCAAAAAGTATGCCCTAGGACAAATTTCTCACAAAATTGACTAACAGGACAGCAAAAACCATGGAAAGAACAGGAAACACGATAGATATTTTATTTATATTCAAATATGCTTCCACTTTTGTACCCTCACTAAGCCTAACACACAATATTTGCAAAAAACATCTGTTTCTCCCATTCTTCAGCTCAGGATTCTTTATTGCTATTTTCTTGTCCTCCATACAATCAGTAATTTTAATTATTTCCATTATCATGTACTCAGTCAGCTAAGAGTTGAGTTTCAGTAGATTAGACTGAATCCAGTTTGCTTTCATTATTTTCTATCTGTTCCACTTATTGCAAATTGTTCTCTCTGGTGGTTATTATTTTTCATTAAGTTCTTTGGATTCTATGAATCCTTTCTTGGAATACCCAACAATGCACATTTTAAACTAAGTCTGTTTTCACTAGTTATTTCATGCCTTTAGTTTTCACTGCAAAAATCACAGCCCAAATAACAACATGGTCTAATTCCTCTATTCTAAAAACTAATACTCAGTACCCATTTTCCTTAACCATCACTGGGGGAAAGAGAGATACCCACCTTCCTCATGCAACTGTTCTACCATATTTCTATCTTCTCCTCTGCTACAATAGGATTTATTGATATAGGAAATGTCTTCTTTTTAGCCTCTTCATGCAAAGTGCATGCATTACCTACCTCTTGCTTACAATGTGGTGTGAGCCTGAAAAAATTCATCTGGTTTCCTTAGCAGGTAGAAGCACAGGTGGGGCTTGGCTGCAATCCCTGCTACAAAAGGCAACATAAGACCCTCAAGTAAAGCAATGCCTCTTCTGAGCCCTCTATGCGGCATTCCCAACAAACGATGTAGAAACTCCCACGGATCTTCTACTTTTTCCCAGGTATGTGAGATACATGAACCATTGTGGCTGTCCTCTTGCTTTATGTGACTGCTTTCTGAGAGCTAAATGTCTGTGTCTATACAGCCTGTTTTATCTGCTTTTGAAGTTCAGCAGGCCTCTATGCACCTGCTGCCTAGCTGCAAAAGCCTCTGTGTTATCAAACTGATTTCTAGAGCTTGACATCCCCCCTTCTTGAGCTAGTGCCAGACAAGGGGTCTGGCAGTCCCCCTGCATTGTAAAATGTAGCCATAACTCATAGCCTAAGCAGGAGTCTCTCCAGGCTGTATTCACATGAGGGTTGGTTCCTCAGACATCTTTAAACAAATTACTCCACTAACATGTTGCAAGTCCCTTGCTGATCTTATAAAAGATCAAAATTCTCATCTTAGCTGCCAGGGATTTTAATTAGCATAACTAATTTGTTTCAGTCTGTTTATCACAAGCTTTACATCTACCATTTAAAAGAGAATTTAAACTACACAGGTTGTTTATAAAATATCTTTTGCAAAGACGGAAGGCTTTGGTGATAAATACTGGGTCATTGCTATTCTCCAAGCAGTGAAACTTTCCTCAAGGTACAGCACCCATTGTCATAGCTCTCATGGATTTCTGTCATCCCATATAATAGTAATTCAATATCTGTAACAAGAAATAAGAGGTAAAGATGCGTTCTATGTAAGTGTAGTAAAAAGTCCTCAGAAATAATTGGTTTAATTAAGGAAGTTGAAAGAGTGCAATGGCAATGCATAGCTTTATCTTGCTTCAGAGCAGAGACAACATTGGCTAGAATTAGCACAGCAGAAGTCATCTCAGATAAATAATGAATGTCACCATTGAAAAAATTTTCTTCTGTGTGACAAGCAACAAAGCATGAATGGAAACTCAGTACAATAAAAGTGGAAGAGAGCAGACTCAAGAGCAGAGATGCATTTCCATGCAGATATTGCTACTGTTTTGATGTGAGGTAGTTTCAAGCAACAAGTACTGGGTGTGCCAGTAATGATTCAACCCAGTCCCTTTGTTATCAAACGGCAAAATGAGGTCATTGGAAGCAAGGAATGGACAAATGATGAAACTTCCCTGTAAATACCCGTGAATCTTGACTATACTTTCAGCTCAAGGCACATTCAAACTTATGAATGCACTGAGACCTTGAATGCAGCTTGGCTACTCCAGACATGCACAACTGGCCAGGAGCTGCTGTGAGGGGTACAGTGGAAAGCACCAAATTCCACACACTGAAATGCATGGGAAGAGGAAGTACACACATTTTTATACCTGTTTGAGATACTTTAGCATTGCATTGGCATTCGGTAAGTAATGTTAAATAGAATCTCTAAAACTTGGAAACCGGTTTTTTTTCAAATCTAATACTCTGCTAGTTCAAAAGCACGACTGCCTTTTTTCTTTTTTTTTTTTTCCTGATTGTATTCTTCCTCCTTGAAGGCCTACTGTTGATATTTCATTATCTTTTTAATTGTCCACATCTATTGGCTTAAAAACTGAGCTTGTGAAACACTGGTCTTTAGTTTATACTAATTGCAACAGAATGATAGCGTAATCATAACATAGCAAGAATGGGAAATTTGTATTATCAGATTTGTATTAATCAGATCAGGTCAGTGCTGTACAGCTGCAAGTAAAAAAATCTCTCAAACTTGCATCACTTCTCTCAGGAATTACTGCTTTGTTGGCAGCAGCTTGCACACAAGAAAACCCAATTGCTATGTGTTTGTTTTAACCAGGAGTGCCATCGCAATGCAATAAAGTGCTCTGCAAAAGGGAAGTAGATGGGTCAGTGCTGTCTGAAGGACCAGGCATAAACATTAACTTGCGAATTTCCTAAGTGAGTCAAAACTGATAGTGATGGGCTAATTCACAAATGTGAGTTTCTGACAAGATGTTCAATTTATGTCCCACAAACTATGCCACTTGGCAAGAGCGAAACAGATGAGAAAGGGCAGGAGGTAGTGTTTAAGTTTCTATGTCTCTTTAAAGGGGAGGAAAGGGCAATTTAAATTTGAGAGTGTGTTAAGAGGGTTAATTCAGGAGAAGTTCTGCAATTTATTCTCCTTCTCTGTAATGTTGGACCTTAGGGCTTAATGTAATGGAATGTGATTTAGAGTTCTGAATGTGCTAATTTTGTAATTCAGGTGTCCTGTGGAGAGGCTGTGTTCATGCCAGCTGTCTGGGGAATTAAATGCAGCTGATTTGTGTTGGGGAAAATGCGCAGTTTGCTTCAGGCCAAAATTCTTGTAAAATTTAAACCAATGTATTTTTCTCTCTCCTTAATTTAAAGTATGGGATACAAGAGGGCCTGAGGGGAATTACCAAGGGCTCCCACATACATCCTGGTGTTTAGTATAGAAAATTTTTGTATTGTTAAATTATAGCACTTGATAACCAGCGTAAACCAGTTTTATTTGTAACACAGCTCTTCTATTTTCCTTTGCTTTTGCCTTGCTTTAGGTGTTCCGTCTTCATCAAACACTAATTGCAGTAGGATTTTGAGTCTCATGCTCTCTGCAAGCATGAGATGTCAATCTAATGGCCAATTTCTTTATAAGAAACTGTTGTGTTAAGTATCAATTTGATTTTCTTCCACAATAAGAGGTCTGGGGTGGGAAAATGGTTTCCATAATATTCTTAAGTCAAACTGAATATTTGTTGATATTGCTGTGAAATTGTGAGCTAACAGTGCCTGCCTACTGTAAGGGGTATGCTCGAGTGTTAGCTCAACAATGTAAGCCAAGTTTGCCAGGTGAATAACACAGCTCTGAATTATTTATTTATTTCAAAATGTATCCTCAGGATATCACAAAATGTAGTTCTGAGAAATAAAGAACCATGTCTTAGGCTTATGTAAATCAGAGTTAACTCCATTTGCTTCAGTGAAACTATGCTGATTTATGCCAGCTAAAGAGATGGACCACTGTTCCTTAGGCTATAAAAATGCTTGTTGCTTTACAAATGACTCTGCATCTAAATGCCATTATCACACCATAACACCTGACCTGAGAGGTGAAATTGGTTACTTTTATTGAAATCAAAACAATTATATTTCTGTACTGGTTTCCTTCAGCTGCCTTGGGAAAACATTTTAGAAAAGCAGGAAGGTTAAGTTGTCTTTTTGTACATTCTTGCAAGAGTACTGCATTTCTGACATACAGCAAAGACCTCTTAAATAGAAATGCTGGTGAATAGCAAATGAAAGGTGCCTGGTTTGTTTTTAATGCCACCTTCAACTTAGTCCCTTTACCATGCCTTTTTGGAGACAAGTGTAGGTAAATTGCTTCAGGTCTCTTAATATTAAAAATGAAATGCTGGGAGGACAGAAAACTCAAAAGATGCCAATAGCAAAGCACGATGAATACAAGGATTTATCCAAACCAGTTTATGGAAGTATGCCAATTCAGCCTTTCAGCACAGGATGTCTTTGTCCATTAGACAGAGCATGTTATGATCCATGTGCTTTTGGGTAGCAATATTCTGCATTTGTTGGTTTTGTTAGAGGAGAGTTTGCAGAAAGTCCAAAGAAAGCAGCGTGTGGAAGTGATGGATGTGCTTCAAAGCAACATTAAAATCAGTTTGTGTTATACACAGAACAGATACAAGCTGATTTTTGCTTTGTTCTGTGTAAGCGTGGCTTAAAATATTTTCTACACAAAATTCTTTTGAGAATGCCAGTATGTATGGGGTGTGAGAATGTGGGTACATACTAATATTCCAACTAATATCTGACAGATAAAATTTCATTTCTAAAAGGGCAATGCCTGACACTGTGATACAAACAGCTTGTTTCAGAGTGGATAAAATAGAAGATGAAAGTTGCTTTTAATGGAAAACAAAATTGTTTAAAATTGCAAAATTATTACTCTCTGACTTGGCCACACTTCAAAGCTTTACATGCTGATACATTCAGTTTCTGCTTTTTTCTTATTCAAAGTTCAAGAAGCTTTTGATATAATTCATCCACTTCATTTTATATTGCCCATGACTTTTGAACTTAGCGTTGGTTTAAAGTAATCTGGGCGTAATCCTCTTGTTGGTGCTTCGTAGTTAAATTATCCAGTTAATAGATTAAGCAGGTAGCAGGTACAAGCTTTGCTCATTCTTATGGGCACTGCTTTCACAACCCGGACCTGCACATTGTTGTGGTTTTGGGCTGAAACATTTTTCTTCCAAAGCTGCAGGTTCAACCCATATATTTAGCAAACTCATTTTCTGTGTTCAGAGAAGAATTCTAAGAAAGCTGTATCATTTCACTTTGACTTTTAAAGTGAAATGTCAGTGTTCTGTAGGGAAAAAAAAAAATATTAAAAAAAATAAAGAAAATTCAGAATAAGTAATGCTATTTCAATAGAAAAAAATATGCTTTATTCACACTCTAGTGATTTGACTTTTTTTTGCTCATAAATACATAGCCTTGGCTAATCAAATAAGAATTTCTTGTGTTTTTTTTAAATCTATAACAAAAAAGCAATTCTTCCCTAACCTTTACCATAAACATAACCAAACTGTCACATTTATAATGAACATCTTCCCTGTTTCTAAATTGCTATTGAAATCCTTTCCCCAATGTGAGAAGACTGTCAATCAACTGTTATTGGATAAGAGCTTATCTACATGATCACCAGAAATTGATCTGAACTAGACATTAAATTAGTGGCTCTAACTCACTTTAAGAATTTATTGTGGACACATGTTGAAAATTAAATTGGTGTTAATTTGATTTGATTTCCTTCACAATATCATAACACTTTGTTATGTCACTTTCTACTGTAATCATATCAGACATTCTAAATGGGTAAAGAAATATGCTGTACAAAATAGTACTGGTTATTCCACCAGCATCATTTCAGTATTTGGTTATCAGTAAATTAAAGATACAAGAAAGTACTTGGGGTAATAAGCTATTGAATGTGAATCATAATGCAAAATGTGAAATTGAGGCCTTGACCACTTTGTGTAAAAGTATGTCCAGACTATACCTCCTAATTGTTATTTCTGTTTCCAATGGGGAATAATTTTCCTGCCTGACTATATTTTAGTGTGTTCTGAGTTTCACACCAGGGACAGTTTTATTTCCATTTGTAATTATCCATTCTTCATTTGTTTGAATAAGTGAAATAAAGTTTGTAAGTCATTCTGGTATCTTCAGAAGAAAGTAGCTACAGAAGGGCAAACTCTTACTTGTGTTCTTCCAAGACAGACACTGGATATCATGACAAAGCAGTGTGGTAGAAAAAAAGATGGCTTGTTTCTGACATGTGAGTTCATCAGAATATAATTGTGTCAGATGTCTCATTTGCAAATCAGATCATAAATTTAATCCAAGCCTCTTTATAAGAGCTAACACATTTTGCCTTGAGTCAGAAATTTGCTGTTGCTACCATTGGTTATGCCCAAGGATTGTTAATATTTGGCATCAAGTTCAATTTTATTCGGTGACTGTAACAGAGATCAACTTTGTTTGATCCCTCACTTTTTCTTCAGGGAAATTAATTCCAAATGATGCAGCTGGATTGAAGAACTGAGAATTTAAATTTATCTTCTGTGCCGGGTGAAGAAGGATGCATATTTATAACATGAATAGCAAACTCTCTACATCCTGGCTTCCCATATTTTATTACTTGGTACCAGTAGCAAAACTTTGTGCTCCCAGCAACAGCATTTCTAGAGGGCTGGTTTTGTTTCATTTGGGTTTTTTTTAACTCTTTTTTACAAGAATAAATAGTACAATCACAGATAAAGGATAATATTCCTGCTTTTATAAATTATGTAAGTCTTACCTTGAATTGTGTCATAAATGGGTGAAAAAGAAATGCATGCTCTATTCCCTCTTGTTTCTGTCTGTTCTTCCTGGCTTGTTCAAAGAGTGTCCAGGCTCTTCAAGTATAGTTCATGTACAGTTTATTTGCTTTTTCTGTATGTCAAGTATTGATACAGACCTCCTTTCTAAGTCTTTTTGAAAGCTACTAATGAAAAAAGACAACAATGAAAATTAGTTGACAATATCACCTCATTCGGCCTGAAATATCAAGGATGACTTGTTCAAGGCTTTGAACAACCTCTCCCACCAGAGAAATGTTTCTTCTTGTGGGCTGCATCAATTTCCTCTGGGTTATCCTGATAGGCTCTTCCACTCATTGCCCTCTTCAACTCCAGAGAGCCACCACCTTTGCTTGCCTGTAAGATTGAGCAATATAGAGCAATATAGAGTGTATATTCAGAGCCTCCTATGTCAAGCTAACTCCCTGATTTGCTTTTTTTTGCTTCTCTTTCATAGATGTTTTTTCATTCATCCCCTAGTCCCTGTTTAGACATACAATGAGCATCCTACTCTTACCTTTGTCACCTCTCCTACAAACACAGCTTCTGGAGATGTCCCGGAAATTTGCCTAGTAACAGGAAGTAAGGAAACAACGGTCCTGCAGCTTAGGTGGGAACATAGAAAGAACTCAGAAAATACCTTCCTTCTGGTCCATCTATACTTGTATGTTCTTTCCCACAATGACTCCCATGTTTGACAGGATAGTTATGCCTTGAGCATCTCCTGGACATGGCAGTTCTGCACTGGTCCCCTACCCATGGGTGATGATAAATGAAGCTGCCAGTCAGAGGGCATGATTCCTACAAGAAAGTTTAGCTGCCTGGAAACAGAAAGAAGAAAGCTGTCACCGTGGTGTGTGGTAGAAGTTGGTAGAAGAGACCGTGTTCACCACCAGCTCCTTTAGCACGTCCCTTTTGCTTTCATCCTAAATTTGGAAATGCAACATTCTCTCCTGTCCTGACTCGCCATAATTAGCTGGTCCAGCAATCGATAACAGTAATGAATTTAGGGACAAAGTTGTTACTGTTGATTAGAATACTTTCTGCCACCTTCCCTCTCTTGGCAGATACATGGGGAGAAATGTATGGTTATTTCAAGGCCTTTTGACACTAGGCTTCTACAAAACATTCAGGCATTCTGAGCAGCTGACCCCAATCATCTTTTTTTTTAATGCTTGCAAGGTCTGTTTTGGTCAGAACTGCAAAACATTTAAAAAGTCTATGAAATTGATAGGACATTAAAATGAAATGTTTCCAGGGTGTCTTTTTATTACTGTGCTGTGTCAGCCATGGCCATGCCCACTGTGTTATAGAACTGTTCAACAGATCTGCCCGGATGATGGTGATGCTTTTTCAAAGAGCACTTTGGATTTAGAATAATAACAACAATCTGTCACAAGACAAATGTTGATGAAAAGAGGATGCCAGCAACAGAAAATGTGACAGAGCTGGAATTTCTAACAGCAAAGCTGTGTGCAGCAGTGTTATTCACACTTCGAAATGCAATCTCCCTCAGATAGCACTGCCTTCTGATATGCAATATGGGCCTGATCCAAAGCCTATTTAAGCCAGTGGACTGATTCCCAATGACTTTAATGGGCTTTGGATTACATACTAATTGCACTGATGTTCCCTTTACTAAAGCTCTTCGTTATAATGAAGCTCAACAATGCTCTGTTTGTTTTTCCCTCATTTCCAGGTGTTAATATTTTCTCTCTTTCCATCTAAGTAAAGCCTCAATTATCAGGGAGGAGAGGAAAAAGCCCAAATCTTTCACCCACTGCAGTGATCTGCTGTACATAGATTGCTAATGCTCAGTGCTGAGTCACAGTGAACAAGATGATGATCATCATGTAAAGGCAGTTAATAAAAGCAAAAGCACAGTGGCATTTCAAGCCTGATTTGGCAATAAATGTCTCCATGCATGAACAGCCCACTCTAGTGAGAGAACTGAAAGTACCTGTGAAATGGGAAACTATGAGACCAGAGTTCAGCGGGAGGAAAGGTCTTAAAAGAATCAGCGAGGCAATTTCTCTTTTGCAGTAAAAACATAAAGAAAACAACTCATAGTTCATAGGGACATTGACAGTTTCTTTTCTCTAAAGAACATTTCTCTAAAAAGTACAAACATCAAAAAACTTGCCCAGGTATTCCCTTTTTGAGCAGGCCTTGCAAATGCTGGAGTAAACTGACCTTCCCTTCCCTGGTGGGCAGCTCCCATGAGGAAATTACTATCCTTTCACTATAAGCAAAAAGTAGATACAAAGTCCTGTGCCTATTCTCATGATGTATAGCAAGATTTCTGACAAAATGCCAAAATTTACATCAGTAAATTCTCATCTTATTTGACAACTAAAAATTATCTTCCCACTAGTCCCCGGCTGCCTTAGCTTCTTTAGTAAGATGAGATAATCCTGTGACAGCTACTTGCTAACTAAATGTATTGACAGAAGCTGCCCATAAATTAATTAACCACTTAAGCAAATTAAACAGATGGAAAACGGGGAATCAGCTATGAGGGAGGGATGGATGGACATTCAGAGAAACACACACATGCACACTGCTGAATACAGCATTCCCTTTCTCTCTGACATCTTTCTAAACGGAGACTATAGAGGACCCCAAGTTTTGTTCCTTCAACAAACACTGTGGTCCAGCTGAAATGAATAGACAGAACTCAGCGAAAGTGAATGGACTGTAACTAAGAATGCTATAGATTTAACAGCAAACTAAAAATTAGAGGAAAAGTATAGGTCCAGGAATACTGAACACTGAAAAATATTCCATTTACTTTTTTCTTTCAGATAAGCAAAAAAATTCTACTTTTTTACCCCAAGCAAAATATTCTGCCCCTCCCTTACAACTTTATTTAATCCATTTTCATTTTAGTCTGCTTCAAATTAAAAATTAATTTAAAAACAAAAATTCAGAAATGTTCACTTGAAATATGTCAAAGGGAAAGCTTTTGTCATTTCCAAAATGGAAAATTTCAGTTTCAAAAGGTATCAAAGCAAAATGTTGCCTTTTTTTTTTTTTTTCTGAAATTATTTCCAAAAGTCAGCCTGAATTTGAAAATAGGTTCTGTCCTCCCACTCAAGAAAGATACTGAGTTTTGGGTGGGTGGGTGGGTTTTTAGCAAATTAATTATTCAAAACTTATTTTTTAACTCCATATTTGATTTCATGTGTGTGATTTTTGGTGTAGAAAATATTATTTCACTTCAGGCAAAAATACACTATGACAAGATAGAAAACTTAAGCTGAAAAAGACAATAGGTGAGACTGGCTAACAGAATGATTTGAATATTCATGCATGAGCAGAAAATATTTTACTTATACTGCCAGACAACTAAATCTTTGACAAGTTTGAACTTTCATCTCTCAGGATTTCAAAAGGTATGTACATCCTGTGCCCTATGCATACCCCATAGATTATATATCATTTCAGCATGTCTGTGCACAAAAGAAAAACAGAAGTTCCAGAATCTGGAAGACATTGGAAAAATAAATAAAAAAATATCTCCTTAAAGTACAAATTAATCAAAATTCCCTTGGAATTAAAAAGTTTCATGAAGATTTTCATCTTCAAAATCTTTATGGGACAAAAAATAGCAGTAAAGCGTGCTTCTGCATGACTGTGAACACTGATATTATTTTGTTATTGTTCTTATTGATGGAAGGTGCAATATCTGATTCTAAGTCCTTTATAATATTTTGGGATTCTACTTCTCTAAACTATGCGCATCTCAGTGAAATGTTTTTCAGTGAAATTTCTCATATAGCTCACCTTGATCCCTTAAATTCATATTATTTACCTACGTGTGCATACCACACCCTTTACAGCCCTAATCCTTCAAATACTGTCCTGGGTTCAGCAGTAGCAGTCACTTTTCTCCTTCTTAGTAGCTGGTGCAGTGCTGTGTTTCTGACTTTCAGCCTGGGAACACCGCTGATAACACTGATGTTTTTAGCTGCTGCTCAGTAATGTTTACTCTGACCAAGGACTTTCTGAGTCTCATGCTCTGCCAGGGAGAAGGGGAAGCCAGGAGGAAGCAGAGACAGGACACCTGACCCAAACTAGCCAAAGAGGTATTCCATATCACAGCACGTCATGCCCACTACATAAACTGGGGGCAGTTACCCAGAAGGGCTAGATCACTGCTAGGTTGGGCTGGGAATCAGTTCGTGGGTGGTGAACGGTTGTATTCTTCTCCCTTGTTATTTCCCTTATCAATATTTTTATTGGTAGTAGCAGCAGTGGTTTGTGTTATACCTTAGTTACTGGGCTGTTATTATCTCAGCCCGTGGGAGTTACATTCTTTCGATTCTCCTCCCCATCCTTCTGGGGGGGTGGGAGGGGAAGGGGGGAGGAGTGAGAGAGAGACTACGTGGTACTGAGTTACCAGCTGGGCTTAAATAAGGACAAATATTAAGACAACCATGCAGCATTTATTCATTTTAGCTGCCACTCTAGCATATGATGCAGGACAGGAATTAAATCATGAACCCTCACCTAAACAAAGGCTTCAAGACAACCTAGAGTGCAATTTTCATTACAGTCACAATAATTTTCAAGTGTTTACACCCCCAAAAAAAAATTAAAACTAAGTTACCATGGATATACTTGCTTATAGTCCTGGGTCTAAATATTCGCCACTTCAGTTGTCTTCTGCTTCACCTATGCTATATCGGGTTCTTTCTGACAGCCATTTGCTTGCTTTCCCTCCCATGACCTGCAGCACTTCATTGTCACTTGTGCTTATATAAAATGCACCAGTGGTGCCATTTTTGCGGCCAGTTATGGCTCCTGGGTGGATAATTTACACGTTACTCATTTGCCTCTGCTTGGCCTGGCAGCTTTTCTCTTTAAATGCTGTTGTATCAGTGGAAGCTATGATGAATAATCAAAGGCTTTCTGGATTAGAGGTAGCTGATATCATAAAATTACTATTTGATTTTGAAAGCATAAATGTATTTAGGTTAGTTAACATTGATAAGCTGTATTTCCAGTAACACTGCAATGAGTAAAGGGCCCATGGTTAATCATACACTGTTAGTATGTGTTTTGTTTGATCTTGTTCACAGATGTATTATTTTCTTCTGAAGTTTGAGTGCAATTTATTTGTCAGGTTGAATGGTCAGAGAGGAAGTTGTTCATTGACCTGAAGAAGTGTATGGCATCTTCATGATGATGAAGGACATAAAAGAGTCTCCTTCTTGGGAAATATTAGAGTTGATAGGGAGCGTTTGAAGAAAAGTGTGTCAAAGAAACTGACAGCAACATGGACAAAAGGAGGAAGGGAAATAGAAGATGAGAGGCTGAATTTGTTCTCTTTGGGATGTCACATTTAGGAATTATAACAAAGAAAGGGTCGCTATCTGGGCAGCATAACTTCCTGAACCCAGCTTTTATCTTTTCTTGTCCTTTTACGTAGCTCAAAAAATGGGTCTTTTACACAGAAGAACAGTGGAGGAAGTGGAGAAAACGTGATGGATTCGGGAGAAAATTCCACCAGGACACAGCTTTTCAGTGTTTCTTCTCATGTGCAGGATTTGGCAACATCTCTCTTACACTCTAGGTTCAGTTTTGCTCTTTGGAAGCTGGCTATCTCCCTCTCCCTCTTAAGACGGGAACTATTTGTTTTGCTCTTTAAATATTCTCACATTTTTTGCTAGTTGCTTCACTTGTCAAGAACTGTGTTAATTCTTTCCACAAGGTTTTTGATCTGAGTCTACTCCTTTGCTAATCCATCTCTAATCAAAGAGAAATTCCACCCTTCATTCATAATCCAATTGTAGTATTATACCTTAAGCCAAATATTTACTATATTGCATGAAGTCCACACAGGTTTGCTGTTTGGGTTTTTTTTTCCATGGATGGGGTTATTAGATTGTACATCCGAGTAATTCAAGCTGTGAAGGGCAAATAAGCTCTGAAGTTACCTAATATTCTTTCAGTATTTGATTTATTATTTGTCTTCTTGGCCTCATTCTTAACCCTCCCTACCTTAAACCTTTAGATTTATTAATCTAGTCTAACTTAAATCCTCACCTCTTCCCTCGTTTGAGTCTGGTCAATCTCTTCTGGCTTAGTGCAAAGGAACCAACTCACATCAGAGAGACGAAGGATAGAGTCTGTCCTGTAGTAGGGATTTTGGCCATTGGAATGAAAAAAAAAAAGGTAATAAGGAGTTATGGGGCAAACAGCAGGTCTGCGAAGAAAAGCTTCAGAGCAGGAATGATGAACTACATATTCGATTCAGATTCTATTAAATTTCACAACCCACTTTTCCCATCCTTGATTAGCTGTGGGTCAGTTCTCTAATTTTGTCACCTTGCTATGCATCTCTACAACAAAATAGCATTATTTTCCTGTGACTGTTATGATTAGGCCATTTTTATGGATCAAAGTACGCAACTGTAAAAAAATCCATGATTGTAACAGTAAGCTTTAATGCAAAAGTAATAATGTTATACACTTGATGAGCTGCCTGTCTCCACACAGGAAAAAAAGCCCAGTGAATGTAAGGGACAAGGATTTACCTTAATCAGAACAAAAGATGAATGAAGGGTCTTCTCTACATACAGCTCTGGTAGGTTGGCTGGTTTAGCAAAATAGTGGTTTGTGCTTAACTCGGACTTTCTAGAATGGTCTATGCTGACAGTTACCAGGTGTAAAAGACGCATGAAGGAATGTAGTGTGTGCTCACATGTATACGCACTTACATATTTGTGAACTTTGCTGGGCTTAAGGACTGTAAAACCCAAGAAAATGTGATACAAAAGAAAAGCTGTTTCCTTTACAGCTTTC
Organism: Psittacus erithacus; assembly: GCA_009867235.2. Taxonomy (NCBI): domain Eukaryota; kingdom Metazoa; phylum Chordata; class Aves; order Psittaciformes; family Psittacidae; genus Psittacus; species Psittacus erithacus. The sequence continues at coordinate 86,989 of WYDI02141877.1, read as the reverse complement.
CTTTGCAAATATTTAATAACTATCTAGTAAATATTTACTAAAGAAAATAACAAGGAAAAGTCTCCTCTGAAGTTTTCTGTGCCAAATTTAGAGACTACAAAACTATTAAAATGTGAAACAAGGGGATTTCAGCCTTGATTTAAATGCAAATCTCAACCCAGTCTTAGCTGGGGAGTCATTAGTAAAACACCATTATAAAAGAAACCATTCAGTGTATTTACAGTGCTCAGTTTTCCTGCCATCCTTTCTCCATCAGTGTACCATTTACCAGGAGAGAGAGCTTTCTTCTTGATAAGGCACTGAATAAAAGATGGGACTGGCCAAAATCCAATCCTATCATTTATACAGGGTTTACATGAAACTTTCCTGTTTCTTCTGATATCTTTTTAACTGGTTTATATGTCTCATAGCATAATTCATGCTGGCAAGTATGTAGCATTTATAGCTACTGTGTACCTTTAGAAATGCCAATATTTATGCAAAAAGTAATACACTTTTTTTTGAGTGAAATGCGAGCTGATTTTGCTACAACCTGCTAACAGTTCAGAAATGTGTGTGAGAGTCAGAGGCTTACCTCTTTCTTTTCTCTGAGGTTTTGGCTACAGATTGTCTCAGGGCAGTATTTCAATGGTTTGCTGAATATTTAAATTCAGCTCCACAGCAGTGAAGAATCCAGGCATTTTAGTTTCAGCTCCAGGTAAACAAGATGTGTAAGAATTCCCTTGACTTTCAGAATAGCACTTAGAGATGGTTTTCTCTCATCTTAGCTGATCAATGAAGTGCAAACTCTTCTGATTGATTGCAAGTTTCCATTTATACAATGGTCTGTCATACCACTTCTGAGGGTCTTGACTATTTGCTACAGGTCAGTCCAGTTGTAAAGACAGCTTGCATAAAGGCAAGATTTTAAACATAGATTTTTCAGTTTAATGCCCAATCAATTTCATATGACAGTCTAATGGACTCTACTATAGTTTTTAGTAGATATAGAGGAGCAGTTTCAAGGACTGTTCATGAAAGAAAAAAGAATACTTTAATGTTAGGAGAGAAAGGGACTTGATCAGCAAGCTACATGCTCCAGCCTGTATCTGATGTACACGAATACTCAAAGGTCTTCCATGAAAGTGCTTTTAGGGCTTAATCATCTCTTATAAGGAGCTAAATATGGCATCAAAGCAAGATGGTCCCAGGAAGACAGGTGTAAGTGCTTAACCTTGCTCTTAGTTTAATTCTGGGATTCAGCTCTCATGGGCACAGAAATACCATTCATTGAAAACATGGAGATGAGGTAACTCAGCCTCTACATCTGCTGAGTTGAGGTTTGAATCAGAGTTAAGTTTTCAGCAGAAACATCAGTATTAGTATCTATCTGTCATATAATATATATATATATATGTAAGGGAAAGAGAATGAAAAAGATGTATCATTATTTCAGTGTTATTGAGAATAGCTGTCAGTAGAGTTAAATAGAATAGTTAAATAAGGTAAACGTTTGTGTTCCTCATACATTGACTGCACTGGAATGTAGATTTTGGCTTCTTTTATAGTCAGATTCATTATTTGAACATATTTATTAATTTTTAATCAGTGTACTTCATTTTAATATAGCTTTGTACTTTCTCCCTATGCCAACACTTTATTTAAAAGTGTATGATAGAAGTGAATATCTGATTGTGGAAACCCACTGCAAAACACTGCTTGCCTACTCATTGTAAAAACAAATCAAACATCCAAACATGATTTTTAATACAAGTTTGAGATCAAAGGAAGAAGTGGCTGTGTTCTTTGGAAAACAGCAAAGAATCCTTATTTTAATGTATTTGAATAGGGCAGGTGGCACTAACAAATTACATTACAGTCCCTGGGTAATGCAACAAGAAAAATAAGCAAAAAAATACACCGTGTTTGAACTCACTGCTACAGTAAATAGTTGGGTTTCCTTTAAAAATCTCTGTCTTTTTCACTGTACTGTCATTAAAGACAAAAATTGCTTGACACCCGCTCACATCTTATGACCTTGGCTTTTTATATAAGGATGCTGTTTCTCTGATGCCAAGCTTTGTTTGTGCAAGGGACCAATACACGGCTGTGTCTTAGCTATATCGTATTTAAGCTGTTGTATGTAGGAGGCTGCCTATATAGCGAGTAAGTAGGTAATAAGTACTAGTTTCCTAAGGAGCCCTGAACTGATTTAGAGTGGGAATTTTGATCTGTAGAACTCTCTTGAAATATCTCTAGTGGGATGCATGATAAACCACAGCCATTGCTGTGGTCAGTGGCAGTCCACCACCTGCATCCCTGGAAGTTTCTAGTGGACTAGGCTTCAGAAGACCAGTCCGAGGAACATGAAGTACCCACAAGGTCAAAAATAGCCTGACTTGTTAATCTGATCAGCGTGCAAGCAGGAAATCTGGAGAAAGGACAGAAGGTAGGGTAGTGTCTTCAGAGAGATAAATGTATCAGGGGTTAGATTCATGACAGGAAAAGAAATCATGTTGCTGTAGTCAGAGTTCTGCTGGGAGATGGAAGTAAATCACTAAATTATTTCTGATTGTTGCTTGTGCTAAGACTCAAGACTCTTTACGCATTGTAGAAACAATAGATCCAAATAATTGCCATAAATTACTGTTGGGTTGAGGAGGGTGGAAAGAGAAGGAAGGCATGTCAGAGTTTCATGGCATTTCTATAGCTTTTAGTGGAAATATTAAAACATATTAATTATATAAAATTTCACCCACATACGCAAGATAAAAATGTGCCACAAAAACAGTGGGCCATAAAAATAAATAAATAAATAGAAGTCAGTAAAATTGCACTTGATAAAAATTAACTAAAGCCAGAAAAATCTAACTTGGCTCAGACCTAAAGCACTTCTTTTCTTTGGATTTGGCTCCTAATTGAAGATGAAAATAAAACAGATGCTAGAGATGTCAATTAAACACATTTTTCAATCTCGTTTTTATAATCTCTAGCTCTTTATACATGGACAGACTTCTGCTTTTTAAAACATCACTAGTCCTTGTTTTTATTTATTTAGGGAAGGAATTATGTTTATTCCATGGATCATTACTCAGTGCATATGTGGTTTGTACGTTCTTATAAGACTGTTTTGCATGTCATTTCCGAACATTTAATAAGCATTTGAAATAAGGGACATTGTAATTATTATTTGTAAGTATTTCCACAATGACTAGTACAAATTATTACTACCTGTGATTTATAAATACAAATTATAGAGTTAGACCATGTAACATCTGCTATTCAGGCTTATAAGAAGAGGAGAACCTGAGAAAGTTATACCTGAGAGACTTCAAAACTTTCATTTACTTTTCCCCTGTTTATTCTGTTCATTTCCAGTTCTCTTGTACTAAACAATATGACCTGAGTAGTCTGGTTTATAGTTTACTTTCCTGTTATACGTGTCTTGTGAGAAAATTTTGCCAGTTTTCTCAGGAATCTTTACATCAAAACCTGAGAAAATATATACAAATTGCTCCTTTTTTTGATATTTTTGTGGGAGTTTTTTTTGTTGTTAAGACTCCTGTAAAATGTCAGCCAGGAACTATATTTGATCTTTCATTCACCTGAAGAAAAAGTTTACTACTTTGGTAGAATGGTTTGAAAGGTTTCCTGTGCAACATTTTTACAATCTGGCAGCTGATTTTGTAAAGACACATCTGAATTTGGCACTTCCCTGCCATGTGATGGGAACCGTGTATGGTCTGGGATGCCAAAGGGAGGAGGGGAGAGGCTGCACCTCCTTCCTTCCATCACTCCTGTAGGGAAAATGTATTGCAGAGCCACGCAGAGATCCACTACAATATGTTGTAGCTCTGGGAAAAATTGGCCTGGACCCTCAGACTATTATTTGCAACTTGACTATTCACAGCTGGAATAGCTGTGGGTTTGTTATTTGTAAAACATCCATGAATTTCACCACAGGCCTTTCTAGCAATACTGAAGCATCTGTGAATCAAACTGTTCCCCAGCTGTTCATTCACTACCTGCCGGCTCCTCCAGCACTGCAGCCCTATTAATGGTGATGGTTACACCGCACTCCTGGTGAGCTCCTGCCACACGGCTCCACTCTTACTGCAGCTACAGGAATTAATTCCCAATAAGAGAAGGGGTGTTATTTCTTTCTGTAAAAAGTTCTTGCTAATGGTTGGAGTCCTTGCCAATGTTTACGGGCAACTATTGATATTTAAATTTCAACTATGTTTTGGTCTAGTCTTGACAAACCAGTCAGAAACACTCAAGGTGATTTTCTACCTAAAGCAAAAGAAAAGAAGAAAAAAAAAAAGTATTTCCATTAAAAAGGGAAAAAATGAACAGAGGCTGTGGAGAATATAATGAATATCCACATCTACCACTCCATATTCTACTCTGACACGAATCATAACTGTGTTTATCACACAATGAATGTTGTTCAAAGCTTATCTTCAAAAGAGCAAATCAGCTCAGAAGTCCTTAATAAATGGCCTTATCAATAAACCTCAGAAACTGTAATTTCTTTTTACAATGAGGATGCATTTAAGGTTTTATTTAAAAGCTTTTAGTGATAGCTAAATCATAGTAATCAGTTACTTGTTTTTAAGAAACACATCACATTTGCAGATTGGTGAAAACTGTTTGAACCTTTATTTAGTTGATTCTTTGTCAGATGAGGGCACTGGAAAAATTGATCAGAGACTAACCAGTGTCTGCACACTTGGAGAGAATTTCTTGGCTTTTCAAGTATACATAGTGTTATTTTTAAACTGCTAACACATGATGTCTGAAGATAGTGATGCTCAGCTTGGAATTCAGAGGCTTAGGAGCTTTCCCAGGTTTCATCTGAGTCCAAATCTCATTGCAAAATGTCCATGGCTTTCGTATGCTTCATACAGAAAAACACAGGGAAGTTGTTTCATTTTAGAAAGCTTAAACAGAGTTAGTCTGTGCTGTTGATCAAGGAAATTATGGTCTTCTATAGGATGGAGTTCTAGTGCTTCCATACATAGAAGCAGAAACTTACAGTTATATGATGAGAACTGCCATGCCTGAAATATAATGGGTTCTTTAAAGGAAAGTTTTACATTTAACCATGATGGAGTCATCACTTTCTTTATTCTCAAGAGATCTGCAGATCTTTTTCAAGGAAGAAGATCACACCCTATGTACTAATTCATGATTTAAGCTACCTTAGACTTCTCAGGTGGCAGGGAAAGTATAAAAACAATTAGCGGATTGAAAGAAGGGGAAATTACTTTTTTTAATCTTGTTTTCTATCAAGGTAATTTTGTCATGGGGGGTAGCAGCATCCCTTTGCTTTTCATCTGTTTACCTGGGCAGGGGGTGATGCTGAGATGATACATATGTCTTGTTTGATAGAGCCTTTGAAGAGAGCCATCAAACACTAGTGACATGTACCCTCTGGCAGATGCGGCTGCCTGGAATCTGAAGCAAAATGGAACTGATGCATGCCTAAACACTTCACAGGGACTTCCTTAGCAGGGAAAGTCTTTTAGCTCTGTTTTGCAGAGAAACAGCCACTGATACGAAGCATTATAATTTCCTGCATTAAGGTGTAAGCCTTTTTTTGTTTGTATGATACCAAATCTTCTATTATTATTATCATGACAAAGACATTTTTTGCTAATGCTTATTCTGGGGGCACAAATTCATAAAAATACTATGCGAATCGTTTTATTTTGGGCAGTCATCTTCAAGTTCTTATTAAGGGAACTCCATATCTCCCTCTTATGTTTTATTAAATGTGTTCTTTACTTCTTGAGATACATCCCCAGGTACTTTCTCTATGAACATTTGACAGCTTCAGGAAGAAACATTGCTCATTAAAAAAGGAAAATCCTCTATGTCACTCTTTTAGAACTCTGTTCCTAGTGATAACGTATGACCCAAGAAGAGATTTCAGTACTTAAAATTCAGAAAGAAAGAACTAACCAGCTGTGCAAAATCTGCCATGGTTTCCTTTCGGTTTCAATTTAAAAAACAACAACAAACAACCTCATTCAATGCTTAATATTTTATTCTAGTTTTGCTGTAATCTGTCTTTGGTACTAGGATACTTAGATCAACCAGATCATCTAACAGTGAAGTGGATCTATTTATTTATTTTGAAGTGGTCATCTATTTCCTTTTCTTTTGCATTCTTCTGATCTACATTCTGACCTTCCACAGCTAAAGCTGCTGGAAGGTTTAGCTTACTTTCTCTGAGAATGTTTTTATATCAGTTTTTGTATCAGAGGCAATACAGAGAATTCAAATCACTTTATTTCAAAGATTTTTAGCAAGCTGAAATATTACAGACATAAGACAACACTTGGCATTAATGTATTTTTTCTCCCTCTGTAATATTTCTGCTGTACTGATGTAAATGAAGATATACTGTAAACAAGAGAAAATATTTTTTCTTCCCATTGTCTTGCAATGCACTTTGATGTATAGACTTAACAGAGAAAAGGAGAACAGAATAGCTAAGTGGTAGCCATACTTTTTACCATTAGCAAAGTATATTTGTGCAGATTTCATCCATGGCTGCCTGGCATCCCAGCTCTGATACTGCACATCCCAAGCTGCATCCCAAACCCATCCACAAACTGCTGCTGGACCAGCACTGATTGCTGCAACAGTCCTCACATACACCAACACATACACAGTTATGACTATGCTCAACTGAGTTTCTGCAGTTCTTGTCTTAAGATAATATCTTGAAAAGTTTTTTGGGTTTTGTTTTTTTTTTTTGCAATGAATTAGTGAGCATTTCTGTTCACACCATTTAGAAGTTGAAGATTAAGAGGAACATCATAGTGCAGGTAATATTAGACAAAACCAATGGATATTAAGCCATTATTTGCACATTAGCAAGTTTTCCCTAGGTAGGTTTTATCATTTCAAGACATTTTGTTTTGTGATGGTGGTTTTTTTTTTGTCTAATCACCTCTAAAATTATGAACACTCAAAGAATAAAGCATCCTGAATAGCAAAGCAGCTTGAAATATTCATAACTAAGAATGCAACTGGTAATGCTCATAAACAAAGTTGTTTGGAGACCCCTTTATTAATTTTTAATTTATTTTCAGTCAATTCCTTATTACTTCCAAATTCCTGTAGGGGATTCTGTTAATTAGTCATGTGTAAAATATTCATTAAAAACAGCTTCCTATTTTCTTCTTTTATTGCAAATTTACATTTCTAATCTTATAACCAAAATAAATGCCATTGGGTAGAGAGACCACATTAATTTTGATCAACTCGTTGAAATAGAAACCCGGAGAACAAAAGATATGGTAATAAAACCATAGTTACATTGTGATTCCAACTCACTAGAAACAGGTACACATGTATCAAACTGCTGTCTCTGTGATATATAAACAACAGGCTTTTTAGATTATTTTATAAATTGTTTTTAGGGAAGGAAAACAAACAAACAAAACCAACAAGCAAGCAGAAAATCAGTCTTCACTGCCACTTGCCATTGGCATTTATCTTTCTGAATTTGATATGTCTAGGTATAGAAAAAAGATACTACTTTTGAAATCTGGCCCAAAAGTTGCGGCAAAAATGGTTCCAAACTAATTGACATTAAGTTTTTCTTCAGTCTCACTTTTTATCTAATGATTAAATAGAGGAAATGTGCTCCTGCAATTTAGTTAGATGACTGAGTCTTGGAGGTCTGAATTCAATTTTACTTCTGATATATAGTCACTTCCTGGCAACTCAATCCCTCTGGACCTGAAGTTCTCTCCATGTAAACCCTGACTCATATTTCTGGCCTTGTGAATTCTTTGGTCTTTACTCACCTCTAAATATGTGATGAGGCCAGTGGAAAGGATTTATTACTATTGGTAGAAGTTAAATGTGTGCAAATGTTTCTAGTGTTAGAATCTTTGGATTGCCTATTCTAATAGGTAGGAAAAGAGGTATTTCTGGCTTTCAACTGTATCAGGAAATGTGGAACATCACCATGTTTTGGACCGTAACCTTGTAATATTATGCTTATATTATGTTATTCCATTTATGATATGATATTGTGTCTCTTCTATGGAGGTAAGACTAAAGCAGTGTTTCTTCTTTTTCGTATCTGTTTTGGTATTTATCAGCATAACCACAGACAGAAAGCTCTGACAAACCTTTAGGCATCCATAAAAGTTCTGCATGTAGATCAGAAGCCACCCTCATAGCCTGGCAAAGGTCTCCCTAAAATCACAGGCTATTCTTTTCTCTCAATAGGACACATCTCCCATTAATGTCAGATATACGGTTAATTTGCTAAAATAAAGCCAGCTTGGTTTCTTTCTCTTTTGTTTTCTGGATAACAGACCCCCTAAAATAAAATGGTTTTCTTCATTTTCCTTGAGAAAAGACACTGAAAAAGCAGGAGAAATACTCTGAATATGGTACATACTGCTGAGTAGCAACTTTTGAGAAATGGAAAAATATTGGCCAAAGCCACAGTTTTTGCTCTTTTATCTTTTTACACTAAATACAGAGAGGTTGATGTAGTTTCCTGCCAGGCAGAGGAGACTGGAAGAAGTAAAAACACATCCTGTTAGAGGAATGGGAATACAAAATTTTGTATATTCAAAGGAAAAATCAAGACAACACTGTACCATGAAAAGTGGTGTTCCAGTTCCAGCAGATCTAGACTAGAACCAGAGCAAATTATTTCATATTGAGGCAAATTAGCATAACTTTGTTCCTGCCAGTATTTGCGGTTTTGAGAGTTTTTTTCCCTCCATGAAACTTACCCAGTTGCAAGAATGCAGGGATGATTCATAGCATTCATACAATGATCAGCATCTCCTATGAGCTGTTATTTGGTCTTCTGGGGTTCCCTCCACATCAGGAAGTTGACCAGCATGGAAAACAATCAGAACACAGCCAAGAAGGCTGCTTCTTACCTCAGGAGAAGCATCTGAAGGCCATCACAGCAGTAACAATGTCAGGATGTTACAGGAGGCACTGCTGAAACTTCTCCCTGCACAAGTGCAAATCAATTATTTCACTCTCCAAGTAGCAATACACTTTGTTCTTCTGTAATTCCCTGCCTGGTCATTACAGTGGAGGATAAAGGATGAGGCTATGTGGAATGGTGTGATTGGCAAGCAAAGCAGAGCTTTTGTAGGTCTCTTTTGAAGAAGGAAAGCTCAGTTCCATCTCAGCTAGGGAAATTTGCATTTCATGTTAGATTTCCATTTCATGAACCACTTCTCCCTTTGTGATGTCATTACAAAAATATTCACTTGGACATAAAGTGCGTAGTTTGCGGTATTCCAAATATAATTGAGACAATTTAGAATTGCTTTGAAGCTTCTCTCTGGATTACGAACCTTGCTGACCTGAGTTCTCCCACTTGGCATCTGCAAGTCTGTCATGTTCCAGAAAGCAGTGAGAAAATGCAGGCACTCCTACTTGGTAGTGTTTTGTACTCAGCTAAAGCAGGTACACATTACTATGCAATAAGCATAGCTTATATCTCCCATATATTCATCCCAGGAGAAAAGTTACTTTTCAATGGCCTTTTTATATGTATTCTTCTCCTACTTTATCTATTTATTTTCCCCCATCACTATCTTTGTAGTCATTTAGTCATTTTCTAAATAACTCTTAAAAAAAATGGATTTATAAATTGTAACTCACAACCTCTTCCGTTCCTTGACATAGGAGGTCATAACTGCTGCTTCATCAGACCCAGAATTCTCCTCGGACACATTTAATGTAAATGACATCACCTCTACATTAGCTCTAAGGAAATAATTATTTATTGCTGCTCCTATTTCCAGATTTGATCAAGACCAAATTAATCACTGCCTTGAAATCATTAGAGATTATGTAGTACAGTGCTGGCTGAGCCTGAACCATGACTCAGCCAGATAATACTCTATCTGAAAACTAATCACCAACTACCATATCATCATCTTGAGCCAGCAATTCATCTCCATTATCTCAGTGGCTCCTCTGATTGCAAGTAGATCAAAACATCTTGCTGAAGTCCAGATTAATTTTACCTCATCCTTTTTTTGCCCAATTTAGTATGTGGAAAAAGTCGATCAGTAATGTTAGCCTGAGTTCTGTAAACCCAGACTGACTCCGATGAGATGCTTTCCACTCCATCAGTTCTCATAAATTAATTCCTCTGTGATCCTTTCAAGTTCTTCACCTGGAACAAAAGCCAAGTTAAAAGTTTACATGTCCTGGTCACTCATCCTTTCCTCACAGTTTAAACTCAAGCACTAAATTTTGTTCAACATTTTTGTGGTGGAGCCTGGTGTGCAGAATATGTCAGATGCCCCTGCTAATGTCCTTGTCCCCAAGGAGCACAGCCCTTCAGATCCTGATTTCTTTGTAGCTTTCTTAAGTATATGTTTACATTCTCTTTACTAAAGATCAGTTTTATATTTTCCCTTTGCTTTTTTTTGGATTTAGCTCCCAATATACCTTTACTTCTTATTATTTCCTATTAAGTATGTAAAAAAGTATTTACGCAGGAATTTTGCCAGGCCTATGTCCTTGATGACTCAGAAATCTTACTTAGTCTTTTGTTTTTCTTTCCCCTGAACACGTTTGAAATTTCTGTCATTTTTTTAAATTATTTTTTTATTACTACAGCACACAGAAGTTCATTATATTTTAAAGCATTTTTTGACTCCTTCAGTTCTTGACTGTTAGCATGTATTTCAGGTGCGTTAGGGGCATTTTTAATCACACTCTCTCTCTCTAAAGATATCTTATGCAAATCTGTGCTCAGTATATTTCTGCTCTGAAGGAGAACGTTTTAGTTGAAATTCTTCAGATACAAAATGCACTATACTAAAATGTTAGACGGTGAAAAGTGTGACTTCACACCAGAGCAGAAGTTTTAACAGGGAACTTCCATAGGTCTCAATGAAATAATTAAGAAAGGAACCATGAAATTTATTATTCTTATGGCAAACTTACAAAGTACATCTCTTTTGAGGTATGTATTTATACAGGAACTGAGATAATTTCCAAGTAGGTTTATATTTGATTGTCTTGCCCTTTTAATCCAGTTAAGACAGTACACGGACAAGCTGGTAGGGTTAAGTGCAGAAAAGGCTGCTTTAAAACTCCGAATAGAGTTTGGTGAAGATTTTCTATTTTTAATGTTTCCCACATATTGCTGATTCCTTTTACCTGCCTCTTTATTTATTATCGATTTCATGCTAGTGTACTAGGAGGATAATTGTGCTAGGAATTGTATACAAAACACATGTTAATTTTTTTCAAGTATATTGCGCGTATGCTGTAGGCTATAATTGTTTTGGAAGATTGCACTGAATTAGTCAGAGTACTTAGATTCAAAATGAGACAATATTGTGCCCTCTAGGACTCCCAAGATATATATTTAGATCCTGCCTTGACAATGGCTTCCTACATAACCTTGGCATGTCCCCTCATCTCTCTGTTCTTCAAGTTCCCAGCTACCCAGCCAAGAGAGAAATACTCCCCATCTTTCATCTTTTGGAGGTAGATTGTAGCATGCTTATGTGTTTTGTTTGATTTTTCCCCTCAACAGTGACCTTGATTTTAGTGTGATAATTTCAGTGCATGAAAACTTTGTCAAAGGCATTTTCTTTTTCTAGCACTGGTGCTTATCAGCTGTTTAAGAGATATATAAAGCTTTAACCAATATAATTTTAATGCTATATAAATTACGTTGTATTCCAGAAAAGACTAAATATTTTTCAAACTAGTACTTCCTAATTACAAAGCTGGAATTGAATGACATTATCCTCTGAAGTAAAAACTATCTGACAATTTTGTTACGCTTTGTACCAACGGCATAAATTTTGATCTTTTCCCCTATAAGCTTAATTCCCTTCATTTAGTCCATAAGGTCACTGCCCAGTTGTTTTCTTTCAAAAGTGTATTTCTCTGTTATGAGAAGATATGTCATTTTTATCTGAAGTGCTTAATATACCTTATTGTAAAAACTTTCCCCCAAGAATCAATCTTCAGCCTTAAAGGTTATTTCACTTTAGTGTGCAATATACCACAATTTCTGCTGTGTTTGATCCATTTGAGCTGTGGAGTTGGTAAGATTATACATGGTTTATACTGCATGGATTTTTAATGTTTCACACATTAGCTTTTAAAAATTGCCTTCATATTCCCTATATTGATTTTTGTGGGCCCCAACATACAGCGCCCGCTGAGTGGCTTTTCCAAAGTCTCCTGATGAAAGGATGATATAGGAATCCTCAGGAGGGGCAAAGACAACCATGGATTAAAAAAAAATAGCATTCATTTGACCATTTTTCTTTAGCCTCATTGTAGGCTTTCTTTTTTTTTTTTTTTTGCCTTTTTTTTTTTCTTTTTATGATGGCATGCACAGTGTAACTGCCTTAGGGCATGCTTATTATAGACTGTATTTTAAAACTGATTAAAAATAAATTCTCCATGTCTGCCTGAAACTTATTCCACAGAGAATCTTGTTTCATATTGGACGAGTAAAAGGATCTGTTGCTTAGTTAACTAGGTTCACCTTTTACCTCAGCACACATTTAAAAAACTCGTATCAAATTTCCATTACACCTCATTTATTATCCAGCCTTTCTGCTTTCATCAGAGAAAGCATTATAATGACTGTGACTTTGAGAAATTTTATAACTAATTTATGTGTGTATATATATATTTATATATATTATATTTTATTTATACTCTATATAAAAAATTAGGCTATCAAGTCTGACAGAAAGATCTTGGTATCATAATAAACAGACTTGTCTTTGCAATCATTCTGCAGCACACAGGACTTGGCAAACCGTCAGATGGCAGCACGAAGAGGTAAAGCGCAGAATCTGCAAATTCTGGCCATGCACGTGGGAATAGGTTCTGGGCTTTCCAAGAACTTGTGGTGAAAATGAAACTTGGCAGGATCCATGCAGAAATTCATTTCATCTGTTTTCATTTTGCACTGTCTGTCATCTAGTTTTTGATCACTAAATGAAAAAGAAGAATGAAATTCTGCCATATGCATTCTATAAATTTCAATTTAGCTATCAGGTGTCACACCTGCCACAATTTTACTTTTTGCTGTGTTTCAGACAACAGACATAATTGTTTGTTTGTGTTACTGATGTTGGCTTGGGAAAGTTTATTTATGGTAGTATTTGCAGTAAATCTGCTCATTTCCAACCATTGCTGTATAAACCTACCACTTGAAATATAGACAGTTATGTCAGTTTGTATAGGAAACATATTGTATAATGTTAATTATATGGTAATATTTATACTCTCTGCTCCTCTAGTGAAATGCTCTGAAAGTGACTGCTGTGACATTTTGAACAAAGTCACATTATACAAGTTTCAGGCCCAGATTCTCCTAAACAGGAAGGCATCCTTTACATTTTATGATTCTAGTTTGTCTCTCCCCACCAAGAGTGCTTTGCTCTGAGAGGGCTGCCCAGCACCTCCCCACAGGACGCGCTGTCCCTGATCATGAAGTGTTCTTTTGGGTGCTGGTGATGCGATGTTGGATGTGTGACCATGCAGAAATTTCCTGTTGCATTTGCTTTGGCCATGAAACAGTGGCTGTGGCCAGCCCCCCATCACCCACACTTGGGTGCCAGAGCTCCATCACAGCTTTGGGATTTGATCCTCAAGACGTTGCTCACATCTCCCCCACACCCACAAAGCCTCAATGCACCTGCATGGTAACAAGTTACTCACTTTTCACTAAATGTCTCTAAACCTAACTGTTCATACTCTCAGGAGGAGGACAATGTGCAGGTTGAATTTATGCTGTTAATAAGCAGAAGGATTAATAGTAGCAAGTTATCTCTCCGTGAGCTGTCAAATATATTTATGCTAGTACTTACTCCACAGTTGTGGAGCTTTTTCTGGGGGGGAAAAAAAAAACAAACCAAAACAAACCTTAAAAAAAATAAATAAATGAATCTACTTGCCAAGTATCAGGAGAATGGTAGAAGTAGGTCAAATCTTGTTGGAAAACACTGACTGGGTGGCAATGAATTTTTAGTTGTTTCCATTTCAATTTCTCTGAATTACGTCAAGAAGAGATAGATGGAAATTTAAAAAGTGAAACAGAAGTTAAAATTATTTTCTCTGATTCAATATCTTGCTCTTTCAGTATTTTAAATTAAAGGATTTTTCTATTTGAAGATTTTTTCTTTGCTCTTTTAATTTTTAAAATTATATGTTTTCAGGCAGTTCATGCTTTCTTATTTTGACTCAGGCTTTTTGGAACTGTTTCAGGCTTTTTGGAGTTGCTGGAAAATCAGAAAAGCTTCATGTGGTTATACACAGAGTAGAAATATAACCCTGTTAATTTACTTTTTTTATTTCTTCTTTTCATATTCTTTTCTTTAAAGAATAAATCTTTGAACTATAATATAAGACCAGGTATGCAACAGAAAATGCAAGCATAATCTATTAAATATTATGCCAATAATAAAACACAAGTCATATTGCAGTCATGTTAATGAAACAACATGATGCCATACATCTTGCTATATACCTGAGTTTTGTTAGTTTGGATTACAGGATCACGAAGTCTTTGTTTTTTTGTTTGGGATGATTTGGGTTTGGCTTTTTTTTTTGGTGGGGGGAGGGAAGTGGGAGGTATGATTAACAAAAGAATTCCGGTTCATCTTTAATTTATACCTTAATTTTTAATGACATTTCATTACAGGTTTTTATACTTGCCTTTGCATAGGTGAGGATTTTACAGGCTTTCCATTAATTACAGTCATTTTGAAAATTTCTAATTCATGCTTTGATAAATTCTGGTCTGGGATTTCAGAAAAATATAATTCACTTTGAGGAAACAAGGGAGAGGATTCATAGGGTGAAAGTGAACATCTGTAGAGTGACTTAGTGGATAGATGATTTTTGAAACTAACCCATCTGAGTTATAATGAGAAAGCAGCTGTGGGGGAAGTTGTCATATTGCATACCAATAAGCATTGTGCAGATGGGCCAGCAGTCTCCTTGCACACATACACCTATGTACTCTGTCATATCCATCCGAAGGTAAGTGTATCACTCAGTACGTGATTCATAAATTTGTTAGCTTCTTGGAGCAGAAAATTTGGAAAAATATCATCATATTAGTGGTATAAGATATTTGGCAATTAAACTGAAACAACAATTACCCTCAGGTAGAGCTTTTTTTCCTTTCTTTCTCTTTGATTTTCTGGTATTTCACAAGCTTATGTATAATACATTTTATTGTAATTTTTTTCATGCAAAAATGACAATCCCCTGTACTTCAATGATATTCAGTTGCTGTCAGCCCCACCTCTTGCTGTGATACACCTCTGATGCCTCAACAGTTCAGCTAGTGATGGTAGCGCCAGTGCCCACTGCCAGGCATATTCCAGCTCACCTTATGAATCAGACTTTTTTGCGTGCCTTTCATAGGAAATCCACTGAAGTGTAAAAATATACGGTGTATTATACTTGCATCTCTAAGGAAGCTGAAGTACCATATACCTATTAATAAAACTGTTGAGAGTCAAGTATATCAGAGCGTGTATCTCCTGATTTTTTAGAAACTGACAGATTTGATCAATTAAACTCCAATGCTCTATTCATAGCTCAGGTTTTTTATGGCACAAAGATTTGCATTCCAATTAGCGCCTGCAAAGAAAGTTTTCGTGTTACCCTGATCAGTAGTGTTTCCCCCTCTTCGGTGTCTATCTTATTCCATTGAGACTGCAGTGATGTGTCAGGAAGAGCATCTCTGTTACCTTCTGATTGAACAAAATTCTCTTAGGCTTCCTTTGAAATCTTGAGGGCTTGTCACTTGAGGTGTTATTTTTTTAAGCATGAACAAATCTTGTCAGCCGAAGCTGAGAAATCAGCTGCATTTTATCAGCACTTTGGGACCAAACTTCACATTCAGTATTCAGCACTGGGTGCTGTATGTGAGACAAAACTAAAGGTTACCTTCTGCTTTAGGAAGGCCATCTCTGGTGGCAGCGGGGATCAGTTTCTTACTGTTTACAGAATACTTAAAAAAAATAACTCAGATACTTCCAGTTGTGTGATATATCAAGTGCTTAATATCTTGCAACACTTATTCATGTAAGAACATTATGTTGAATTAACTACAGCTTCTTTGGCTTAAAGTGCCTTGAATCCACATGCAACTTTTTAAAGAGAATTAATTGGCATCATAGGTCTTTTGTAATTAATCCTCCTTCAGGCTGAGGTAATGGTGCTTTGCAGCAGGTCTATCACTTACCCAGTTACACATTGATTGCTGCACTCCCTAGTCTTCCATCTGGACATCTGTAGAGTTCTGGGACTTAAAGAGCTGCATTCTCAATCCCATCTGGAGAAGTGTCACAAAGGCAGACATCTACAAGATGCTGCTGGAGTAAATAACAGTAATTCCTGCTCCTACACCCCATGCCAAGTCAAAGGAAAAGTGCTTTTTGAGAGTGACTGAAGACAGGACAGGATCAAGCCTGTGTTAGTGCTCCCTGACTGTTTTCTTGTGAAACAGAGAGTACTTTGCAAGCCATTCTACCAATGCACACATACGGTGTGTTTACCAGCACACTGGAAAGTTTCTCACAAATTATTGCAATTCAACAGACACCTGAGAAAAGGTGACAGGCTCTCAAGTTACCATAAAGGGGAAAAAAAATGTAATTTCAGAGTTTGTTCTGTGGAGCTTGTAAATGCCAGGAGTAGAATCTGGCTCCCAAGACTGACCTGTGTGTCAGTGCTGTAGTGCAGAGCAAGCATCAGGGCTGAAATGCTGTATAGTATCCACAAATCAGAATGTATAGATATCAGCATTGGTGGGCTATTGTTTGAACTAGGAAAACTTCTTAAGAAATTTTAATAATTTTAGAATATTCTTTGTACTGTGGGTGAAACATGAGATGAGTGATAGTCATAAATAGGAAGCTTGGTTTAGCGTGTTCACTTCAAGACAGGTTCTATCCGTAGAATTGTCCTTCTAACCCCGTCGTCTTCTATTTCTGAGATGTTCTTCTCTTTATTCTATTTCTTCTTATTTCTCACCCAGTGGCAGCAGTGAATTTGCTTAATACCTGTAGGGAACATCCAAACTACTCAGTACATTCCCTGCTTGTTGTTGCTGCTTTTCAAGTTTTTCCTTCTTGGTATTGTAGGCAACAAGCATATCCTTCTGCTTAAATTTTGGGGAGAAAAAGGGTTTCACATGGATATTCTGTCCCTCCAAATGAGCACTAATCAGCTTAGTAGGATCATCATCTTCTCCAGCATAAAATTCTTCAGTGCCGCCTTTCTTCCCAGGATTGCATCCTAGCATACATTCACAGCTCGCCAAGTAAAGCAGCATGTTGCACTTTGTGAAAGCAGAGAAATGCCTCCAAGGGAAAAAAAAAACAAAAAAAAACCAAAACAAAACAAAACAAAAAAAAAAAAAACAAAACAAACCAAACCACGTGCTGCTTTTTACTTCATCCTCCAGATTTTCTTCTCCTGAAACCATAATGCTACTCCTCCAAAGCTTCAAAGCCAAATCCATCTGACTGTATGAATGCCAATACAAGATACTATCCTGTTTATACTAAAGGCTGCTGTAAGTGAGCAGTGTGTCTTCCAGGCTGCTCTCATGGAGGTTTAGAAATGGAGCTGGCAAAACACAGCTGAGTTATGGGAGAAGCATCGTGGCAGTCTAACATAGCAAGTCTCAGGCCTCCTTCCATTTCTAGGAGGCATCTCATAAAACACAGTGAGAAAAATCACAGACCTGACATGCAAAAGTTTGCACTGGGTTCCTTGCCAAAATTGCCAACTATGAAGTCAAACAAACAGAATCTGTAAATGAAATGGTTAACATGGGAATTTCTGTAAATTGGCTTTAGGAAGTGGCGTGGAAGCCCTTGCTTCCTAGAACTGACCTCTTTTCCTCATTTTAAAATCCCATGTAGACAAGCCTAATATGCTAATAAAATATCAAGATACCTTAAAGTTTAGAAGACTTGATTTTTATTCAAAGTAGCTTAAATCAGCTTCTTTCGGCCTTTCATACCTTACATCAGAGGGCAAGAAATTTTAAACATTTCTTATTTCATGTAGCATCTTGAGCACACATAAATATATATTTTAAAGAAATGTTTAGAACATCTTTTTCTTATGATGTAGACCAACGTGAGAACCCGAAGAAAGAATAAATTACAAGCTTGCATAACAACCACATGTCAGTTTAAGAACCATGCAATAGCTAAGCATGAAGGGAAGAGTTAAGGGATTATATGTGGAAGCAGTAACTCTCAAATTTGTATTGTTCTAGGTTTAAGTTCCACCATTATCATTATCTTTAATGGTGTTTTTATATGCTGTTGAGTAATAGTTTGTCCATATCCTGGCTTTTATCAAAAGAACTGCTTGTGCAGCACTTGTGGTGGCAATAATATCTAATACAGTTATGGTCACTTAATTAAACAATTTGGAAGTTTACTTTAGGTGACGTTTAAAATTGAAGTTTCAAGTACATTATTCTACCGTGTTCTCTCTCGGTATTGTTCAATAAAATGCTGTATTCAAGGAAATCCATGAAATTACAATTCAAAGGCTGTGATAAGAATGGATTATTTTGTACCATTTTTAGCTCTCATTACAATTTTTTTTGCAAGACTAAGTCTACAGATTGAGTATGAAGTATATCAGGCTTTAAATTCAGTGATAAGTCATTGTTAGGACAGAGAATTTTGTGATAACACAGGCAGAAGATTAATCTACTCTGATGACAGCCTTGCAAGTCTATGAAGAACAGAACACAGAGCAAGATTTATCCATCTCATTGACAAGGACGGTAAGAGGAATGGGAAATGGAACAAAATGAGACCATTTGCATGACAACCCAAGACTATAATCATATGGTTCCGCTCAAATCCTACAGTAATGGACTATAAAGAAAAAAGCATAAACAAGGCACACAATTTAAAACTATATTGTACTCATCAACCTTTCCAGTGTCTGTAGAAAACATAATCAGGGAAGAAAAATTAATTTCAGTCTGCTAAATTACACTTTAAATGCAGAGGGGGTACAACAGAATTGTTCAAGCAAAGTTATTCATGTGGCTTTCATAAGTTTGAATAAATTCATTCTGTTCTGTATTCACAAAGATGAGACTATCAAACTAGATCCTCAGCTTGCATAAAGCAGCACAGTTCCTCTGACTCCAGTGAGCTCAAAATCTTCTCAAAATCTCCAAGGAAACACTCTTCTTGATAGGGAGGCTTTGAAAATACTGAAATAAAAGATAATTCGAGATACCTAGGGGAGAATTTTAAAGAATGGAGATTGCCAAACAGTGTGAAAGATGGAATAGGAAATGTACATGCGCATCTTCCACTTCCCTGCAGTTCCCTGAAACTCGCTGGAAAAGTATGGAACTTTTCACATACATCCATTTGTGTGCCCAGATGTTTCTAGGATCATGGCTGTAAGGCTGTAGGGAAGGGATTTGTAAGCTGGAGTCCAATATACCATCATTTGAATTAAAGCAACAGTGATAAGTGCTAGGGTTATAACATATATAGTATATCATCCACATACTATAAATCTACAGTTATTTTATTCTTTAAGTAATTAAAAAGCAATGCAAGCTAAGGCATAGCACCAAGTAAATATGATGTCATTACTGGAAAGCTCTTAGGAGCTTTGTCTAAAGGTCAAAATCAGAATCACATTACTTAGTCATGAACCTTTGCACTTTCTCATCTAAACAATGCAATCTCATTTTAATTTCCTTTCACTTTAAATAAAGGCATTTCTGTGAAGGAAGTTGCATATGAATATCTGCACGTCTCCTTTCCTGCAGCTTTATGAAAAAAGCTGTATCATACGATACAATCAACACTGACTATGCCACGTACATATAGCAGCAGTGTATTTTGAATATATTTAAAAAAGATAATCTGAAAACATCTGAATTAGTAAGTGAAGACTTCAGTGTACCAGTTCAAGCAGTACATGAAAAAACTCTTTGTGTTTCAGTTCCTTTAAAGAACAAGTCCTACAGCCATGCATAAGCAAAATTTCCACTAATTTTAGCTTGCAGGCAGGAATTTAGTCAGGAATTGCCTGCAATACCTAGGTGTTCAAATACTTAACAATATATGACTGAGGCAAATATATATTTCTTGCTCCTTTTTGAGCATTGCAGACTATATTCCATTCTAGTTTCATCATTATAATGTGCAGAACAGACCTTAAAACAATTTAGGCTAATCATCAAAAGGCCAAATGTTCCTGTGAGTGTGTGTGTGAGAAGTTTGACATTGTGTTCATCTGGAACTTAATGTGGAGTGTAGATGAGAATTTAGTGAGGCAACTGAAGAAGCTCTTGTCCTTATGTGCTCACTTAACATGGTATCAATTCTGCTTAAAAATAATAAGGAATAAAAGATAATTAGTAAGGAATAAAACGCCTCACCATATACCTCCATTCTACCTCTTCTTGGCATACAGAAGTCAGATCAATTTACTTTCTGCTTCTGCAAAGTTTCTCATGCATTTTGTCACAGTACTGCAAATTCCCTGCCTCATTCACAGGCTTTACTTCTCTGTTTTCTCTTTCTAGAATCTTTGTGGATCTCAGAGATAACCTTGATCTAAGTTAGCGCTGCTGTGCAATGTGTAACAGAAGCGGTAACAGACTGGATGGCTTCTTAACCGCTATTGCAAAATATCTCATTCTTTTATGATCTTGATTTATGACATATTTCATGATGTTGTTTTCAAAACACACAAGGTAATGTTTAAAAAGAAGCTGTGCCTCATGTAACCAGCGCAATCTCTGCTGTATGGGTGAAGGAGACTCTTACTTCTTGAAATGACTAACGTCAGCAGGGCCCTGCAAAGTCCACTTACCTTCCTGGGGCTTCTTCTGGGTATGTAGCTACAGAGAAGAGTAGAGATATTGTGGCTGGCAGTCTCTTAGCAGGAGTTGCAAACGGCTCAGTTGACCAACACCAGGTAACACCTGTACAACTAAACCTGTTGGGAGTCCATAATCCCCTACCAGATGGAACTGAACCAGAATGCCAGGATACATGCAACAGCCAATCCATAAGCCAAAACAGTTGGAAGTATGGGATTGGTTAGGAGCCAGTGCAGATGGCAATGGAGGGCTGATCCGGACTGCAAGCCTTTGCTTGGCATTGGGTGGGCGCTGATACAGATGGAGAATGGGAAGTGTCAAAAATGCAGTTCTCTATTTACTTGTCTTTATAGAATCTATGCATGAGAAAGGGAGATGTCTTCCAAAACATACTTGTAGCTTCTGGAACTCAGTCCCCTCTCTAGAGGTACCCCGTCTGCACCTGAAAATTGAGATTTGACTGGAAACATTCAGCTTAAATTTTGTTTGGAGGAATTATTTGTATCCAGGAATCAAATGTGGATTTTTTGATGCATTTGCACTAATAAATCTTTAGTACTCAATTGTTTACAGAAAGTGAACAAGGACTAGTCACGAATGCTGTCAAAATGGAATTTGCTTTTAACTTCAAATGAATATTCATGAATAATTTCCTCTACTATTTGCTCACCACTCATATTTAATGATATGGGAAATGGGATGAATAACAAGGTGCTGAAATTTGCTGACAATACACAATTATTTAAGTTAATATAAAACATGGAGCAAAGTAAGGAATTTCAGGAGGAGTTAATAAAACTAGAGTGCCTGAATAACAGGATACCAGATGGAGTTCAATGCAGACAAGTACAAGATAATGAACACTGGAAGAAATCATTTGAACTATTTGTACAAATTGATGGGGTATGAATTAGCTCTGACCTCTCTGGGTTAGGATGGACATACTGTCCAACAGCAGTGAGGAAGGAAAAACGCCCATGCATCACAGAGTGATGATACAATTGTTTTTAATGCTGGTGATTTGTTTTGACTTGCCGCACTCTTGGCAGGTCATAGGATGAACTTTCCACTCTAAGTCCTAAATGATTGTGCAATATTTTCCTCTTCTGAGTATTATTTTGTCCCTCTCCACGGTCCTCAAGCATTTTTCCTTCTGAAAGAGTTCTCACATAGGAAATTCACAAATTCCTGAGGTGTCACTTTGAGAAAGGAGGAAGGGATGCAGCAGGGGTGGAGGGGCAGGTGGTGAGGAAGAAAGAGGGCAAAGGGCTAAGAGGGCTCCGGACATAGCAAGACAGTGAGAAGTGGAGCAAAGCACAAAAGCAGCAGAGGGGTGGTGCTTTTAGGGGCTATTAACCAGGACGTTCATAACTGTGAGGGACTAAGAGTACGGAAAAGAGCATCTTCTATTACAGCATTGTATACCTCATCTGACCCCAGTGCTCTCCATCGCTGTGGCCACATCTAAATGGTCATGCCTCCTCTTCCACTCCCTTTTGGCCTGCATCTCTGCAAAATATAAACCCATGGCAGCTGGAGGTTCCTGGGAAGTATATGACCAAATCCTGAGATCCTCACTTAGGATCTAATCATTCCTGAACAGACATGGACTTAATTCAATAAGGACACAAACCTTATAATCTGACCATTTTCCAGCCTATTACCCAAGGTAAGATCTAGGATGTTTTTGTGGCATACTGGCCTGCTGAAATATAACCTTGAGTGTTGCAAGGGTAAACACCTAGACAGGTTAGGACAGTGGCTTGCCACTACTTCAAGTCAAAGAGTATATGACAGATGAAGTGTCAGAACTCCTCTCCCATGTGAGTTAAACAAAGAAGAGTGAGTTGTTGTCTTCTAGGAGCTAGTCTGGTTATTTGGCGGGTAGCCTATTAGCACTGCAATGTAAGAGTCCTTCTCTTCTAATGCTCTGGTATAAAATGAGTGTGAATTAAAACGATTGATAATCTGGCATTTCACTGGTGTAATTATTCATGAGGTTCACTCTATCCTGCAGAGATTTGACTATCATTACAAGTACCATAGCATGAGCAGTCCCAGGAGAACATAAACAGACTTGGAAATGAAATTACTTTATCCTTTTTAGCTGTGAGGACCTTTATACTCAGCCTGTACATCTCTTCTGTATTATAGCAGATGCGGAAACAGAGCCCAATTTCAGAGCAGTTAATCTGGCTTTCAGAAACATTGTGTTCACTTTAAATTCCCTTATTTCATGACTTCATCCAAGGTAAAGCAAAGAGCAGAAAGAAACTGGCTCTGAGCACTGAAATGTGCAATTTCTTTCACATGGACATAGTTGCACCGATTTAGTAGGATGTGTGCATGCATATGTTTACATGTGATTGTGTGTTTATTGCTTTAGAATTGCTTAGCGTTACATCATACCAAGACATATATTCAGCCTGTATGTTCAGATGGAATATAATGTTTGCACATAAAATGATAAGCATTCATGAAGCACTCAGACAAGAAGGTGAGGTGAGGCAGTTATCAAACAGATGTTAACAATACTTTTGAGCTAGAGTCTTTTGAGGTAAGCTGCTCTATGGTAGACTAGTCTGCGTTCAGAAAATGTTTCCCCTGGATTTTTTTATTTGAAAATAATTGTAACTAACCATGTAAATTCATTATTTTGAGCTGACATTTAAGTACATTTTCAATTGAATCCAGATTTTATTGACTAGAAAAAAAACAACCCTATAATTGCTTAGTGACTAGGGTAAATGAAACATTTCTGAAGTAGTATAAGGACCATCTAAATTCCTGAAGTGACAGGATTTGGTATGAAACCCATAAATGAATTTAATATTAAAAAAAAATAGAAAGTATCAGAGAAAAAGCTTTATCCAAGGCATTTGTGCATCCTCAGTCTGTTTTATATCCCATTTTCCTTTTGGCAGCAAACCTGGTGGTTCAAGTGAAAAGTCACTTGTCAAAAAAAGCAAAGGCTGAAAGGAAAGGTCATGATCATCTTTTTATTATTCACATCAAATATAGCCCAATTCAGTAACAGATACATATATGTGCTTATGTGATAGAGATAAATTGAGTGTATGCATGTGCACGTGGCTGCTCTGCATGTACAAAGCGGAGTACGTTGAGCACAGTGTTGACGTGTTAGATACCAGAGTCTGAGGCTGCTACATATATGTGATACTCAGTGACAAGGAGACTGAAGATCTATGAACCCTACCTGGAGCATTCACGATCTCTCAGTCTGATGCACACTCTCATTATCCCCTCTTAGGATGATCCATAGTGGTCTGAAAGCGGGGTCTGCAACCTCTGGCAGATAGATTTGTAAGATGCCCGTCAGATGACATCCTTTGGCTTTTGTGAAGAATCTACTGGCATGCTTACCTGCTAATTTGAGAAAGAAATACAGATCCTGATATACCACACTTGTTTTTCCCCAGTGTAATATAAAACTACAAATGTAGTGAGAATCTTTGGCATATATCCAGCTAGCAGTCTAATTTTGATCACGCCAAAGGAATAAATGTCTTTCATAGAGTTGGTCATGCTTATGTTAATTTAAAAGAAACACATCTAATACTAGCGCTGTTCAGTTTTTGTTCCTTTGTTGTTACTATAGGCAGTTTCTAGAATTAAAGCAGTTGCTTTATATTTATCTTTTGCAAGCTACCTAAGACTGAGCTTTCGAAATGTTAACTTTCCTTCCTCATCAGCTGTGGGTGTTAGTTTTGTAGCATTGTCTGCATAATCAGGATCCCAATTACCTTTAAAGCCACTGTGAATAAATACATTTCTTCATGATACAAAGCTTGGTAAATACCTGGTAATTTCTAAGAGCAGGCTGATGTCTTCCTATCAGTCCACCAGCGGAAAAAAAAGAGCAAAAAACAACCTTGAGAATTCTACACTCTCAGTGCAATAAGATGTCATAATCACAATGATCAGTAATCAAAAATGTGTGGTTTGAAGTCAAGCATGTTAGCCTGTGTATATTCATGTCCTCCTAACTCAGCCTTGCCTATTTATAAAATGAACAACACATTTAAGTACAGAACTGAGGCTTTGCTTCCCATGTTTAAGAATGGAAAGGCTGTCTTTTGGAGTGTTTCCACAAACCATTTATTTTTAATGCTTCTTTATTTTGAGGCAAGCAGGGGTGGATTCTGCAGTACTGACATTCCACACTTACACCCTTTTGACTTAGTTTAGACTATTCTCCAGTCTTGCAGGAATATGCATGTTTCTGCATGTCCCTTCTCCCTGCCTGTAAAGTCAGACATCCTTCAGTTTTGTGACACCTTAATACTTTATTCTCAGTGTATTTTGAAAATTTTGACAGCACAAATTTGAAAGTGTCTGCTTTCTTATGTGTTCATCTGCTCATCTCCACTTGTTTAACTCTTTATCCCTGTGTGCCAATAGATATTATCAATAAATCCTTCTGGTTTAATCTCTAAAATGTCTCAGAAATCTCCCCTTTCTTCTTCATTCTCCCCATAAAATATTTGTCAAGTCCATCCTTCTCCACATCCACGCTTACTACGACCTTGCTGTCTTCAGCCTCTAAATGACACTCACATTAGCCAGTTTTTAAAGTAGTCTAATGCAAAAGTAATCCACTGCTCCCAGTATTGAGATCTCATTAAGATATTCCTAAATCCCTCTTCTTCCCTGTCTCCCTATTGCCTTCTAAATCTGATCGAAGCTCCTTTTATCACCCAGTTCCTCCTGACCTAACCTTCCTTCTTCTGTCCTTTCTCTGTTCTTCCACATCTTTCTTCCTTATGTGCTCCTTCCTCACAATGAAAACCATTTCGGAATTAGACCTATGCATTGCCTTTGACGTTGTCCACTATGCTTATGAATGGAGTAAGTAGTTAAACAATGCTATTCCAGATGGAAACTATTCTGATGTGATTTGCATATTTCTCTTGATAAGTTTGGACCACTGACTACTAAAAGCAAGTTATCTTGTGCTTTTCTAGCAAAAAAGAAAGGAGGCATTTGTCTTCTTTTAGTGAGATTATGGCTTCTGAGTTATCCACAATTTCTCCGTAGGCCTTGAATCAGAAAAGGAATTGAAGTTTTTACTATAAATTTACTATCACTATGATTCATGGAATTGCTGTCAAATCAGTCTATCCAAACAGCTCTTGCAGGAAGTTGATGTCTAGATGAAATAGAAATGTACATCTCTGACTTTTAGAAAATATATTTAAAGCTCTTAAGACCGGAATTTTAGCTTGTAACTTCTTGCTCTCTCCACTTATTCTTAAACATATCTTAGCTTGGTTTGGGGGAGTAAAAAGACAAAGGGCAATAAGATGTAGTTTCTGCATTACAGGTTTCCAAACCCAGCCCTTACTTAGATGAAATTTAGCAGCAGGGTCTGTAAGTTAGTACAGACTAGCAACGCTTACAGTTTAGCACATCAGCATGAAGGACAGGACATGCAATACAGAGCTCCTCTCAATCCATCTGATTTTCTGTTCCTCTGAGTCTCTATGCACCAGATTACTGGAAAACTTAACAAAACAAACGAACTCCTAGTCCCTTCCTCTCTTCCTCTTTAAGTCCTATCCCCAATCAAACAAGAGAAAAACAGTCTTCCTACACCTGGACCCTTTGTTCCTTACTCTGTGGTTCAACAAAAATTAACATCCGGTTACTGGAGCTTCCTCTGTCTTTGCCAAGGTGCTACAGAAGTATTTTGTGCCAACCAGGCACCTACGTGCTATTTCTACATGCCTCAAGCTGCCCTGGCCCAAGTAAAGTTTAACTCATTGAACTCCAGCCAGGAGGAAGCTGGAAAATGATGGTGAGCAAGTAGTTCCTAACAGGTTTAAAAAAAATGTTGCCGCATCTACAGGTAATTCTTAGGAGCAAGCTGATGCTTTCCTGTCAGTTCCCTACCAAAGTTCCAACCTCAGAACTTTCTGATCAGACATGAAATATTTTGTCACACTGACATTCCATAGCCCCATATTCATTTTATTTAAAGAGATCCTCCACTCATCTGGCAGCATGGCTTTTTGTGCATGTCCCTTGGCTTCCATCTACAAAGACAGGCATACATCAATGCTCCAGTTTTACAGTGCTTCAGTATGTGGGTCATCATCTCCAGGAAGCTGGGTAATGACAGTATGCACATCAACCATAACAAGATTAGAGAAAACGTTGCCATGTCCATGCATAATGTAAGTACATGCTGAAGTCTTGTTAATTAGGATGCTATAATGAGAATAGAACCACTCCACATTTAACACAAAGACATGCCAAATGCTTTACCAAATTGGCTGTACTCAATATGTCCTATTACACAATGCCCTGTTTCAGTTCTACGAACTCCCAGAAACTTCGGCTTCATCAGCTCCTGAGGTTCCTGGCCTTACAATTCCTTCCTGCCTCTTTCCTCCCTGCCTATACGTCTTTGTTTTCCTCACAAAGCAGAGTTCAGTAGATTTCCTGTACCTCCCTCACTGGCCATTACCCTTAAAGCAACATTGCTTGGCTGCAGTAAGAACCTGTCTAAAAACCGAAGAAAGCGGTAAGAAGAACAATTGCAGTCAGCCAAGACTGTGTCAAAAAGAAAACAACAGGAAAAAAACGAGTCTTGGGGCTCACATATATTCAGCTCACCAGGAAAAGGTGGAAGGAAGCTTGTAGACCATTAACGACAAGCTCATAAACCCTGAGGTAGTTACTAATCTCCTCCACTTCTTCCTAACCCTTCCTGATATGCTCCACTATTCTTCTGCTACTCCTTTATTCCTTCTGCAACCAGGCTTCAGCTCACCCCTTCTAACTTCATCTTCCCCTCTGCTCTAGGCACTATCCCAGGCTCATGGTCCTCTAACCCACTCAGCCCTGAATCTTCTCTGATATCCCTTGCAAGACCCAAGC
Source organism: Psittacus erithacus (assembly GCA_009867235.2). Taxonomy (NCBI): domain Eukaryota; kingdom Metazoa; phylum Chordata; class Aves; order Psittaciformes; family Psittacidae; genus Psittacus; species Psittacus erithacus. The sequence goes on along the minus strand of WYDI02141877.1, from coordinate 59,202 downwards.
TTCTGCTTCTCTTTTACTTTCTCATTTATTCCCTTCTCAATTTATTCCCTACTTGCCAGAAGACTCGGTCCTAAGACCCTCCTGACCCTTTCTGTCCTGCCTGAGGGTCTCAGGAGCTTTTGGAAACGTGAAGCTTGGGACAAAGGGCAGTGTCAGGGCTGCGCCCGCAACAGCACGTCGCTTTCCTGATAGGCATGTGTACATATTTTGCACATGCTCATACACTTTAAGGAAGGGAGTTTTTTTCTGTGACACAGGGACTCTGCACCAGACACTGCACAGCAAACAGCATCACCAATGAAACTGCTTCCATTCCTAGGTAGGTGAAATCTCCTTCCCTGAGGAGTGACTGGCAGGTGGGAAGGGAGTGGGGTCTGGCAAGGAGAAAGGATGTGTTGGAGGTGGTGGAAAGTTGCTGGGTACATGGGACTGAAAGTCCCCTTAGCTTTGATCAGGGTTGCTACCAGATTCAATAATTGTATGGTTAGGATCATTCCAAAACCAAATCCCACAAATACCAGTCTTTATCTCACTGTGGGTTTTGTTCTGTAAAAAACAGAAATATTGTGGGGTTCTGTGGGCTTGTGGTGTGTTTATTATCTTTTTCCCCCCCTCTCCGTCTGCTTGAGAGATTTTTAGATTTCACATGTTATGAACAGTAAAATGTCAACAGAATCCCACAGGTTTCTGTTTTAATCTCTGGAAAATGGTCTCCTCTCTCAAAAATAGAGGGAAAAGATGAAATTTGGTGATAACTAAATCAATGTGGATTATATATAATTGTAAAAAAAAAAAAAAAGTGTAATTTTTATTCTTTTGAATTTTTCAAGAAAAACAGTCCTAGAAGACAGTGCCTCAGTGAGATTTCCTGAAGTAAGGAAACCTGTAATTGTAACACTAGGCTAGCATATATCCACAATAATATTTGGGTAGGGAAAAACAAGACTGCATCCAAAAGGATCTTTGTGTTCTCCAACTTCCATTGTGTCCTACTAACAATTTATGAAGGACAAATTAAAAAACTTACTTTTCCTTCTGAGTTAACTGCTTCATTTTTAACCTATTACAGGGTGCGTATAATTATACTAGCTTCCTTAAAGGGAGAGATTCCTTTTTTCTTTGTGTTGAAAACCATATGTATTCATGCAATGGGAAAGTAGATATACCCTTTAGGAATCATCCTATGGCTGGAAAAAAGAAGACAAAACTTTCATAACATGGAAACAGTATGTTAAGAGATTAGCTTTAAATAGTCTAGATAAGTTTTTAAACCCTGATGTCATAATGCTGTAAATTATATAACATGTCATTTTAATATCTCAGACCATGCATATGTGTTAGCTACACAAGTATGGAAGTGCTTATAAAAATAAAAATTCCCATCAGGGGAACTCTGGTATTTTTACTTGATATGTGTAGGGCAGCTTGGTTTACACTCAGTACATAATTCGGAGTACAAACAAATGTGCGCGCTTTACTGAGTACTAGAGAGCTTTGAAAGATTTTCAAATGTTGTCCCCAAATCACTGAATAACTTTGACGTTGTTTACCAATTTTGTATTGGTTGAGCACATACACAGTCTCTTAATCTGCAGTGTCTGCTGTTTCTAGCCCTTGGGTAGTTTTACCAAAGAAGTCCCTGTAGTTGGTGGCCATTTCCCCATCCTGTGATATACTGAGTCCATGATAATAAGTTTACTGGAATGCACCAATTTTGTGGATACCTTTTGCCCAGATCAGGTTTTAGAGCTCAGAATGAAGTTTTCAGATGAAGACATGAGTCCGATTTTCTTTTGTTCCAGTTCTGATTTCCAGTCTTCTGGACTATGGCTACACTTCTGCAAGCTGCAACATGACATGCCACAAAGATGCCAGGTGTGAAGTTCAGGGTGGGACAACAGGCTGCTATTGCTCCCAGGGATATACAGGAAATGGCATAACATTCTGTTACGGTAAACAGATTTTACCTATATGCATTTCTGTTGTGTACTCGCTTGAAAAATTTACTCAAGAGCTCATTAGCTCAAGGATTAAATCTTATATCACAACACCTTACACTAACATGTTCTCAAAGACAAAAAAAACCTTTATTTCTGGAAAATTCTACAACTCAGTCTAGTATTTTAATATAGCATACCACGCATCTCAGTTGAGTATAATGTATTTTCCAGCTTTCCTTTCCCATAAGAGATGCTGATGTATTTGTGATTCAGCTTCAGCAATTTCTCTTGTGACTCAAGACCTCTGAAGCATAGAGTTGACATGACTGCTACTTTACAGCCCTCTCATTTCATCCACACACACAACACTAGACCACTATTCCCAGCAGCTCATCATGATCAAAAACACAGCTCCTGGCCTACTCTAGAGGACTGAGGAGGTGTTTGTCCCACAGAGATATGCCTGCATATGAGGCCAATGTTAATTTTTCCACTACATCTGAAGAAAAGAACACTTTCCCTGCCTTTGAGTTGTCCTCCGCTATGAGTAGCTCTAGTACTTATTTCTGCTATTAGATAGCTACGCCCAGCTGCAAGCAGGCTGAATTTGTATGAATCTTCTCAATTTTCAGTGTCCTGAGAAGTAGTTATAAATATTAACCATCTGTTTGATCAGGTTTTTAGTTTCATGTATCTTGGAAAATTTACCAGTAATAGAGGCACTTCAGTTTAGTATGAGCATAGGTAGGTGGCCCATGTTTAGTTCGGATTTTCATAGGTCACTTGCCGTGGTGTACTTGGAAGTGTGCTTGTTTTAAGAAAATTTAGAAAGCAAAGACATTTTTCCTAAGAAAGCTGCCTACCCTTTTATAAACTGGGAATGCTTAGAGAGAAATAAAGCTGGCTAAAATAATAAAAAGTAAGGAATTAAAAAAAAAAAAAGGAGAATAATTTTTTTTGGAAGAGACCTGTGGAGGTCATCTGGTTCAGCTGCGCACTCAGAGCAGGTCCAACTTATAGAAGGTTACTCAGGGCCTTGTCCAGCTGAGATTTGAGTTTCTCTAAGGATGAAAACTACACACATCTCTGAGCCCCCATTCTAGTGTCTACCATGGTAGATACGTGACTAGGTAGCTTAGGTAGAATAAGTGTGATGACTACTATATTTTTGAAGACTTTTTTTTCAATATCTAGTTGTGGTTTTTCTTATTGTAGCTTGTAAATTTTGCCTCTTATGTGCATTTCAAATAACAGTTTAGCTTCATCTCCTTTCTAAACCCCCATGGCCTCCCATTAGGTAACTGTAGAAAACGATTTCCCTCTTGCCTTGTCTTCTTAAGCTTGAACAAACACTGCTGTCTGAGCCTCTTCTTTGCATCATGTGTCATGTAGTCACTAAACATATTTCTTAAATTTAATGCTGACCTTGCCCTAAATATAGGTCAATCATTATTTGTCTGTCGAACTGGTCAGAAAGAAATAAGAAGAAATGGCCTTCACTACACTGGTATTGTATTTGCACTAATTCAGTTTTACTACCATGAGTAAGTTGGTTGATTTGAAAGCTAAGCGTACATTATGTTTGCAGAGTCAGGGGCCTACACTTGTGAATAATGCAGTGAAAGAAGAAAAACAAGTCAATTTTTAGCAATGCTCCCTGAAACGGATCAAACCAGGATTTATTTATCGACCATGAGGTGGTATCCTCTACATTGTCTGTACTTTTCTAGAAAGTTGTGATTATGAATCATTAATTATATTTACAGTAAGGATACTGGTTGTTCTTCACTGACATCACTGATGTTCTTAAATTCATCCATTATATATGTACCTAGTATGGTGCTATTAAATCCATTTGTGTAAGGACAGATTTACCTTATCTTCCATATTCTTTTTCCTCATATAGTATCTTTTTCTTACATTCTCTTTTGTCTGTATTTTTTTAGGGAAATCTACATTCAAACTTCATAAAAACCTTTATAGAGCATGTAAAGAAGACTCAGTATGGTGAAATATACATTTGCAGATCTTGTCAGTCAATTAATTGTTTATTAAGTTATACTAAGTGTTTGAAAACTCAGTCTCTAAAATGAAATTTGCAATGTCAGTCCAGGCAAAACAGCTACTAGAGGTATTAGTGGTGCTTTGCAGTTAAGCAGCAATGGTTTGAAGCAAGCCTTATGCCAGGAGAACAATATTTGCTCTGGTAACATGCTTCAACAACCACCAAAGTCACTTACCCACTAGTTAAGCAACAAAGCTTGTGTCAGAACTATGTGGCTGTTTCCCCTGAAAGAAAGACAACATTTCTGTGAACAGCATGTTCCATGGTGCATTATTAATATTGTACAGTAGTCCTTTAATAGCATAAACAAGTAACCTGGATTTTAATTGGGTAGGTTCTAAAAAAGATTAGAAATATAGGCCAAACTCTATCATAAATCGTATGAGGCTACAAAAATATAAAGAAAAGCCTCAGTTGTTTAATGATGTATTAGATCTTCTTGTTCTATGTAGTGAAAGCAGAAGGTGTATCTGCTGTTCTAGAGAAAGCTACCCATTTTTTTTTCAGTTAATAATCTTGGGTTTTTACAATGACAGTCCAGTCACCTTCAAAGGAGATCGTCAATTATTTGCCAATACAGTAATTTTCTAACAAGTATATATGATACTTTGTGTTTACATATTTGCCCTTTTACTGATTTAGATAAGTTGTGAGAGTCATAATTGCTGTCAACATTAGTAATTAGCATTAGTAATTTTGTATAACGTAGAACCAACTTCATTGTGCTTATCCTGGTAGACCATTAAACCAGAATAGTTGTTTCCAGGGTTTATTCTGGAACAAGCAATTTAAATTCTTTCTCCTTGTAAAAATGTTGAAGAGCAAAAAAATGCTAGTTTTTGTGTTAGTCCTCTTAAGCTTGTAGCTGGAAAAACTGTCCCTTTTTATTTATAGGTATTCTCACTGTTTTTAAAAGGTTTACGTTTGTTTCTCTACTTTCACTTGCTTGTAACACCTCTTAAATACTTGTAAAAGTTATTTCATTGCTAGCTCTGTCTTTTCAATGTGATGCACTTAGACATTTTCCCTTGAGTTTACTGTGCTGCAAAAGGCAATAATGCCCTCTTATATTTATTTCCTAGCACCATTATTGATGAATCGCGAATCACTGATGTCAGCATACCTTAGGAATCTGGTTTGTTAGTTTTTACTTTGCTCCCTTTGCCAGCTGGCTAAGTGACTGTAGAGAGCTCAAGATTATTGGATTTGCTGTGTATAGATAAAGACATATAGATATGAATTTAATTTCCTGGTGTCAAAGTCATGGCTTTTAAAATAATTATCCTCTTACAATCTTTCCCACAAGATTTCAACCACTATAAATTAGGTCATGTTTTGGACTTTCCAAAGGCAAACTTTGGCCAGACTAACAATGAACTAATCCTCTTCATAATCTCATTGTCTTCAGTAAGAGTGTGTGCAGGAATGCACATAGTCAGGAGAATAATTGATTGTAGGATCCGGTCTCTTTTGTATATTGGAGTTATAACTTACAGAGCAATAAATTCCTTCTGTACAGTATCTTCCAGAAAGCAATAAATGAGTCACCTTGTCAAGCTTTACACCTCTGAAGTACAAAATACTATGCCATTCTTCTTACTACTTCTTTGGCATTAATATTCCTTGCTTTATGTAGTATTAGATGAGAGACAGCAACCTCTGAAAATATAATTATTTGCCTCTTAGGATTCCATTCTTGGGCAGATGTGTATTCTGAATGTAATGCATGAGGCTTTAGATTCATGTTATCATTACACCTAATTGAAGTAGCACAGCTAGAGGTCTTGGCATAAAAATAAAAAATATCCAGATAAGACTGATTTATAGACAAGTTAACTTCCTTTTGTGCAAAAATGCCATGGAATTTGTACAGATAAATAGCATGTATTTGCCACTTTTGTAAATCCATTTCTTTATATAAAAAGAGTTGGCCATATAAATTAGGTGTTGCTCATAATCCCAGCTTTCTTCCAAAAGAAAATTAAAGGAAACAAACAAAATTTCAAATCCTTTAGAGAAGATTAGGGTGGGTGTAAAACTTCATAGAAGCCAATATTTTATTTTTAAAACAGAGGGGAAAATTATTTGGCATCATTGATGCTTTCCTAAGCAGCTCTGCTGTTTCAGTACTGGCTGCTTCTTGATTGCTGACTGCCAATTTGCTGCTTTGCTGGCACACTGCAGGAAATGAAAGTAAACAGTGTGATCACAGTGTTTACTTTAACTTTGTAAAATAAGGAAGGAAAATGAAGCAGTGCTGTTTGTTCCAGGAGGGTACGTAGGCAAGCAGGAAAAGTCTGAACACAATATCCCTCCCAGATATCCCCACACAATATTCCCTTGTAAATGTCACTTGCAAATTATACTACAAAATTAATCAGTCTTACTTGCAAAATAGTTACAGCTCTTCCAGAAATAGTGAGCAAGTACACAGGCTACCAACAAAACTGTATACTGAAGCAAGGCACTGACTTTTTCTGAAGTGCAGCGTAAGAGGATTTATCATTTTCCAAAGGCAAAAATATACATCAGTGCAAAGTGGTATTTTATATCAAAATACAGAATCCATGTTAGAACACAGGTCAATTTGTGTAAATTCAGCTGAGTCAAATTGACAGTCTACTCAATATTTGAACACAAACATATTTTCTTGTTTTACTGAGGGTCATGCAGCCAACTCTCTGGCTTTTGCCAGCTGTAAAAAGGAGCTTTCCTGTGATACATCAGCTCTTTGCTCTAAGGTGATGCCACTGTGTCCTACCGCCAACTTTCGTTGCAGTCACTGAATTTGTTTTAATTCACTGATGTCACCATTGCCATTCTACAACACCCAACTGGTATATAGTTTTGTGGGAATTTTTACCTCTTAAATTAACATGACCCTGTAAAACCACTGTGTATGATCATTTCATCCTATCCATAAGTGTCCTTCAATTGAAAGTGACCTAACCAAAATGCTGGTTCACCAGAAAAGAATATTTTTTTGTTACCAGCAGGCATAAATCACTGGATGTCACTTCTCTGTTTACCAAATAGTCTGGAATCACTGATACGGAAGATCCAATCCACACACTTCCTAAATTCATTTCACTGCTATCAGTTACCACAAGCTATAAAAAGGCAAATTGCAGCTGCTCTAGCATAGCACAGCAGGAGAAAGATATGCCTTAGCCAAGCACAAATAACAGGGCTCCACACAGGGGTGACAGCTTGGAAAACCTGGGACGTACTATGCAGGAGGCCAAAGCAGGCCACTGATTCCTAGCCCTTTTTACATACTCCTCATAACCTTTAGGCTCGTCTCTTACTCTTCTTTACCCTTTTTCCTTTTCCTTCCTTATGCCATCTCTCAGTTTCTGCTGCTTTGCCTCAAAATTCTGCTGGATCTATTACATATTTTTAGGGTGGAGCATGGTAAATCCTAAGTGTGGGCTGTGTGAAAGGGCAGAAGTAATCTTTGAATTCAGAGTTCCTCCTCCAGGTTTAGGTGTCTGGCTTTCTGCTGATCCCAAAAAGTGTTAGGAGGCACTATCCTGTTTGTTGCATATGTAGGTATTGTATTTAATCAAGCCCACACCTTCAGGGTTTCTCTACAAGGAACAGAAAGTTTTCTTCCCTTCCATCTCTTCATCAGTCTGTATCATCTTCAACGTAGCTGAATGTCTTTCACCATTTCTTGAAGTGCAGAGATTGACAGCTGAGCTGTGAGATGTTACCCAGCTGAGGTATCGTGATCTCACACTTTGGACTAAACATGTAGGCAAATCATGAAATTGAAAAGCCTGAACAAATTATCTAGGGGGATTTGATACCCTGGTTCATAACAGCCCACCTGCCTGGGAAAGCATGGGTGTTAATGTCAACATAGCAGGTTCCTGGCCATTTGTGGACCTATGGCTATATGTATGGCCTTTTCACATGCAAGGAGATACAATTTTCTGTGAATTGGGTAAGTTTTTGATGGCTATGATTTATGTAGACTTTTGGGGACTAACCACTCGTTGCATGGTTGCCTTCTAGTTTCAAAGGCCAGAGCTATGTTTATGTTCCTGAAATAGCCGTACCTTTGTCTAATAGGACATTTTTTTGTACAGATGACTTTAGTTTTTAGAACTGAAATTACTTACTGTATCTAGCTACTACTGAAAGTATATTTTAGTTGAAGCTTTTAAGAGTAGATTGGTAATTCCAAAGGAGAGAGTGTGCTATGACAGCACCTGGTGATGCATGAGAACATTGGTTAGATGTAAAGCAGTGCAGGGTTTGAAGTAACAATCCTGCTGAATGAAACACAGTGGAGGCTGCCTTACGCCAGTTGTTGTACCTCTGTAAAAGTTTATGTTCATAAAAATTTGACACAAAGCATTTTATGCATTCAAAGTGCCAAAACCAATTTTCTCATATGAAAAAATCCCTCCCAGTTTCTCAATTGAATGAGATAAGAGAGAAATCTTCAGAAGGTCATCTCTCCTTCCTGCAGCCATGAAACACAGTTTGCCTATGCCAGAGATACAGCCCACTATGACAATTTGCAAAATTTACTCTGACTTTAATAAGCCACTGACCAAGCCCACGATAGACTCATGACATACACAGAATTAGAGAAGGAAAAAAAAAAAAAAAGCATCTATCTCTTTCTCCATGGTTTTTGTTTACATTTTCTTGAAACCGTACTTTGAGCATGACTAAAATACAGAAATGCATTTTTTGAATGGGCTAGGAAGAAACCAAACTTCCTCTTGTTACATCTTTAATACTATGCAGTCACTCTTTTAAATTAAGTCCTGTTTGTATCTAGAAAGGTTTTAAAGATGTGTGTAGATGATGCGGTAGACAAGAGTTATTTGTCTCTCTCAAAAATGTACCCAAACTTTCAAACTGATCAGCTGCACATAGATGGTTTCCTACTTGTTTAATTCAAAATGTGTTTTAACCCTTGCCAAATAATTCTAATTTCCTTTCTTGAGAAAATACTCTTTTCATTCTGCTTTATGGTACTAAGAATCAATCAATATTTACATGCTTAGAGGCTGTGGAAAAATTCATTTAAGGAGCTTTAAACTTGTTATTTCAGAGTCTGCTTACTTTGTGTTTACCAGAGATATGACTCACTTCCTGTATCTCTAGCATCTGAAGCAGTCCAGATAGGTCCAGCAGTAACAAAACATTCTTCTCACTTGCTGGTCTGAAGTAAAAGGATGAAAGATATTTCCAGAACATGTATGCTCATACATGTATATTAACTGTACACAAGTGTGTGCAGGGACCTATGTATAAGTAGGTATGTGAATAAAAACAACCTTTTCCATGAAAAACTGTAAAGCAATCTCAAAATCATCAGTTTTACTCATTCTGTGGCTGTATAGTTTAAATTAGCTTCTGTTAAGGAACGACTCAGATTTATGGGAAAGAAGTTGCTTCCATAAATTCTGCTTCCTTGAGATATCTTCTGTACCTAGGTTTGCATATGGTAGAACCCACTACAGCCATCAGATTCTGCAGCTGCCTTTGGGGTATAAAGTTAGTGTTACCCACTTAACAAGGAAAGAATCCTAAGGAAGTGCACACAGAAGAGATGATGATGTCGTTTCTGCACAGATAAATTAATTTGCATATAATATCCTATCAGTCTGGCATATTCATTTTACTTCTGTCTCTGTTCAGTAACTCACACAGTTCAATAGTGACAAAGTGGTCTCTTTTTTTTTTTTTTTTTTGTTTTTGCCCTTTTATTTGTTTGTTTTCCTCTTGCAGAATAAACTGGCCAGGAGTGGTGAAGTTGTCTGTAACCTCATCTGAAATGTGTAATTTATCTAGGATGATATGTAGGTGCACAATTTTTCTGTGTATGACTGTGAAAAATTGCTGACGGAGCTGTTGGCAGACAGAATATCAAACCCCGCTCAGCCCTGTGTGCATGAAAAGGTTTAAGAAGGTAATTGACACTTTGGTCCTCTATTTGCCAAAGAAAGAGATAATGACTTCTCCAAGAAGATTAGAATCTAACCAAACATTGTGCTCTAAATGTAGAGCACAAAGCCAGGTGATGTTTGTGAAAATGCTGCCTGGCTGCAGGAGGACGGGGGCCCTGAAAGACTGCAATTTTGCACAGTATATTTTTAAGGTACACAGATTTAATTTGGAGATTATGGCCTGAAAATGAAATTTACAGTATGTGTGTTTTTCGGCGATAAGAAATTGATTTTGTGACCTTGGTACACACTAATTGAAATATCTGGCACTGTGTTTTGCTGAGGTTAAAGGAAGCCATATATGCCTGGAACCACATTCTTCTTTCACCTTGAACCGCGCAGTTAATCACAACCACAACCACTAGCAGGAAGGAAGCTGCTGTTTCATTGTGGTGCAAGGAAGCTGAATAATCTCTGTTCATTGTCTAATGGATAGGTTGTTTTGTGATTACTTCGGGCTAAGTTTAAAAGATTCACGATAACTTCAAATGGAGACTTCTGGTGGAATTAACATTCAACAAGCACCAGGGCTTGGAGCTTCACCTGCTGCCGTGCAGCCAATGGAGCAAGCAGGCAGGTCTGTATGAGGGCAGAGACACAGGGGATGCTTGTTTAGGGCTGAGACTGCTCTATTCTGTGCCCTCTGCCGCTGTGCCAAGAGGTGGTACGGGGAAAAGTCTCTCTGGTTGTGCTCCTCTTCACGCTGTTCCAGCAGCAGGGAGGAGAGAGCAGCGCATGAGCTGCTCTGCCCTTGGACTGTTACTCCTGTGCATCCTCCTGCTCGAAAGGCCAGTTGTAGCATTTAGAAACAGCAGCTATGCCCCAAGGGACTCCGCAGGTGGGTTGTTGATTTAATACATCTTCTTTATTTAACTGGGTTTCTGTCTTAGCTTAGACTTGTACAACTGTGACAGTTTAAAGTTGTCTATAAACTAGTGTGGCAAGGTGTCCCATTATTTTGCTTATTACTTAATGTTACACATTTGTTAGGCTGGCACAGGCTCATGTTTTTTCAAAAGGAAAATTAAAGCTCCTGAAAAGCCTTGACAATAAATGATTATTTGCTCAAAACCAGCCAAGTCCAATCTTTGTTTATGTTAGTAGGCTTCATGTAATGGTGTTGCAATAAAGAAAAATAGCTCTTCAGGATATGCATTGGCTTTTATGTTTTATTTGTAATGAAAACTATGCACATAGGCGGCAATCTGCATAAGTTACAGTGAGGGAGAATATAACCATAGATGGTGACTTGCATGTTTATGTATTTAATATTTATTTGTGGCAAAGTGTCTGAATCTCATTTTTAAAGAATGTGAAATTAGGCTGAGGTACTGCAGTTCTCATTCCCAGAAATTTACCAAACAAAAGCTAAGAGAAAAGCTGAATTCATCCTGCCCCAGGAGACCACTGCCTGTCACCTGCCCCAGCTGCACAGTGGAGCTGTAGGTCTCTTCCCACAACTCTTGTCCTGTCTTTTCACATTTGATTCCAGGCTGGGAGACAGTTCAGCGATCCTCACTGCCTTCTGCATATTGTAAAGGGTTTTGGGTAACCCCAAAGTTCAAATGGGCTGAGAGCAGCACAGCCCCATCTCACAGCTTGCGTCAGCAGTGTCATGAGATGGAGGGAGTTATTGTAATTGTGATCTCTGCAGCACATGAAGGTCTTCATCAATGATCTCTGTAATATCAGAGGCCCCAAAAAACACCAAAGAAACTCTTCAGGATGCTGGCATGAACTGAAAGGGAAATTCAGCTAAGCTCTGCAGGTCTAAATAGGAGCTCTGAGCCTTTCTTTAGTTCTTTGTGGTGATGGGAAAGGAGTAGGTGGAAAATTGCATTGCAGCGGAGGCTTTGCCTTACATTTGTCTTGAATAAATCATTTTGGTAGGTAGCATTGATCCTGAGGAAGCTCTACCTTTTCAAAATCAGCCTGTAACTAGTTCAGAAAGGAGATTAGTGGAAGCTGGAGCTACTCAGACAAACAGGTTTGGGCCCTTTATACCTATCCAGAATGTTTCATTATTTAAAGTTGTGATGAAGCATGCAGAAATTCATAAATGTTACCCACTGTGCAACATAAAAGTGTCAATATTTCTGTGCCATTGTGTAAGGGATATCTGGTGCGTACAGAAAGAATTTCATCTCTCTAACTACTGCAGAGAAAATCGGAAAGGCAAATAGACTTCCAAAGTGTATTGACTTGAAAGCAAAGATGAGAAGTTTCTAAAACCTAACACAGTGTTTCATCTGGGCCAATCAAAATAGAAATATGCTGCATAGCAGTTGTAAACAATGCAAAGCTGTGATTTAGTTTCTTTTTTAGGTTTATCATGCAAATCTTGGTACACTGATTCCACAAAGCTTTGATCATACTCAGCTCCATGGTTAAAATCTAGGAAGTTCTTAGTAAAGCTGCTGCTTCAGGAGTACATCACACAGCATCACTTCTCTCACAGCAGAAGCTAGATATTCAGTCCAAGGTGTGTCTGGACACAGTGATGGGCTGCAGAAGTGCTGAGCTCCATTTGTATCTTTTTGCTCAGGAAGTCTGAGGCTTAGAAGGATGTCAGAGGAGAGGCTGGGATAATATTTGCACAGCTGCGGGCTGAAAAGAAAAGAACTGTTAAGTGAACTTTTTGTACATCCTCCTGAATAAACAGGTAGTATGCTAATACCACCAAATGCTTCTTGTTGGAGGGCAGAGATGTGCTAAAAGGCCTCTGGGCTGCATTCTCTGTTTTCAGAGAAAGCTGTTGCAGCTTTTATTAGCTGTGAAGTGCTCTTGAATTATTACTCAAAGTTTTGGCCTTCGACTGATGAATATTCAGAAAACTTTTAACCTGACAATGGCACATTACCCTCAAGGCATGCCACGCAGATAGCAGCATTCAAGTTTCAACTTGACACCCAAACTAGTTAAGGGGTCTGTGCTGCAATACGGCCTTCTGATTTTGAGTGCTGGAACAGAAATCCAAGTGCAGGGCTATTGCTGCTTTCACTGACAGTGTGGTAAAAATAGCCTCTTGATACACCTGCTGCCTCGGTTCCTATTGCAGCAAGCAATGGCAAGGGAACAGATAAGTACAGTGATGTATTTTATTATAGTTTCCTGCAGAAGGGGTGTTGCTGATGACTTTCCTCTGGCAGGGGGGTGACTTGCAATTGACACTTGCAAGCCACAATGGCTGTAGGACACAAAGCCACAGTCAGGGGTGGATTTTCCAAAGAAATATGCGTTGAGCACTTTTGAACTGTCTGGCTCTATCCTAGGTGCCTAAAGGAGGACTGTGTTGTTTCAAAAGAATAATCCCAGTTGTGGGTGCTGAGCAATTGAAAATCCGCCCCTGAACTGCCTTTTTTTTTTTTTTTTTTTTTTTTTTTCTATCATCTGTTGGCAGTTTGGGCTTTTGATTGATTTATTACTTTGTTTTTAACTGCAAAGACCTTTTGTTAAGGAGGGGAACTATGTGAATGAGCTGGAACTGCTGGTGGCTGGTGGTAGCAGCTCCTTGCCATCAGAGGTTAGGTAATTAAATAAGTAGATAATATCCTCCTTATTGAGAAGATTTAGAAAATCATAAGGACTTTGCATTATTACAGTGTTTAACATCCGCGAATGCAGGGAAAAAACTCATAATGGCAATTTTCATTAGCTGCAATGCATGTGGAGAGCTCTTTTTCTTTCTTTGAACAGCCAAACACTAAGCAATTCCTAAATCCCTCCTTGTTACTTATGTTTTCTTCTTGGTGGTTAAAAACCCCATAAAGCAGAAATTGAAGACTTGCTATTAAAATACTTGCTGACAGCTCCATTCAAAACATCCTTTCAAATACTGCTGTCACGTCATGATTCATCTGCTATTCTGATATAGTTGCTTTAACAACAAGTACCTTCCTTCTTGGTTAGGGCCCACCTCTTTTCATCACAAAATCCTTCCTTTAGACACTTTATTGAATCTCTGCTGTAAACAAGTCTTTCGCTGGCATGGTAGTGTTTGTGTTACAGAACACACGGGGGTGAAAAGAGATAGTCACAGCGCAAGAAAGAAACCTTAGTCTTTTATCACTTCCTTACCTGGAATATATATATGAGTGAAAGCACTCAGTGCAATTAGCATAACAAGTCAGGATTTCTGGCTCAGCATAGCAACCCCACATCCCTTCTGTAGCCAGAGAGTGCATGCTGCCCTGTTGTTGTAGCACCATGCTTCCATGCGCTAACTCTGCTAGGGCAGGTCTTTGTCTGGTGTACAGCAGCGCAGCTCTATCAATTACAGCAGACTTATGCAGCTCCCACCAGCTGAAGACCAAGCCCAGGAACATCCTGGGGATTAAGTGGTCCCCAGTGAAGCAGGGTGAATTTCACTCCTGAAGCTTGAAGTTAGAATTATTTACAGTCACTTTAACAGGACAACAGCTGCTCTTTACCTGGAGATGAGCCAACAGCACTGAAAAAATATGGATCTGAATTGCAGATGGACGAATTTCAATTTGATTCAAGTAGTTGGACTGCACGATTCTGTACTGTAAGCTTTCAAAGTCAGAGCTTGAGAGAAAGATCATTAATTTGGAAGCTGATACTCTGAAAGACTTTTATGAAGCAATATATTTTCATAGCAGACAGGGATCAATTTAAAAGTAGTAATCAAGGGCCATGTGCTACATGTTCGCAGACAGAAAATGTAGAGAATCCAGCCAGAAACAGACACTTAACATGCAGAGCATTCAGGCTAGCACTGAGGATATTGCCTCTATGGAAAATAGTATGGTTCAGAACTAAAGTATTGTGAAGTTTTGAGATAACCAAATACAAAGATGCTGCTGGTGTCCTCCCAGAAACAACAAGCTCAACATAACTTTTCTAGACAAATTTGAGGTTGACTTCTGTGCAAATTTTGATGGAAGAAAAAGTCCCTGCAAATATCCCACAGAAAAAGTGTGTTAAATACTTGAGACAAAAGGGAAAAATATAATAGTACTCATTGAAATTACTTTTTATCGTATTTGAAAGGAATTCTCTAAATTCAAAGTAACTATGCCAGTTTTCATCAAATGAGATTTAGGCCTAGAGATTTTTCCCTTGCCAATCTTAAGAATTTTATGAGATGTAGCATTCTCTTAAAAAATAAATCATCCACACACTACTGGTTTATGTCATGCGAGTAAAAGCATTGTACAAAACCAAAATTTATATTTACTTGGATAGGACTGCAACTAAACTCCTCCTGGTATCTTTAACCTCACTCCCTTAGTATTCTCTTTAGGGATACTTATAGGAAAAAATAGTGGCCATTGGCAATTATAGATATTTCAAAAGGCTGATTCATTTCATCTCTAACGGCAGTCATTGACAGGCTCTGCTCTGTGCCATGCTGTGCCTGAAATCAGATCCACAGGCATTCAGGATTTGTACTTGGAGCCAGATATGATTTTCATTTCTTTGCTGAAATCATCCTCTGTCATGGCTTGAAGCAACCTGAAGGCACCTCTGTGTGCATTACTTACGCACTCTCAGGCTGATTTTTTTCCAAGCTTCCATATCAGTCTTTACTAGCTAGGAAAGAAACTATGTAATAATGAAGTCTTTCATGGGTGGCTTTATTTTAGCTGATGTGTTAAGGTTTTCTGTGTGTCATGGCTTAACCCCAGCTGGCAACTAAGCACCATGCAGCTGTCCCTCCCTGCCCCGCCTGGTGGGATGGGGGAGAAAATCAGAAGAGTATAATTGAGAAAACTCATGGGTTGAGATGAGGTCAATCTAATAGATCGTCTAATAGGTAAAGCAAAATCTGTGCATGCAAGCAAAGCAAACCAAGGAATTTATTCACTACTTTCCATCAACAGGCAGGTGTTCAGCCATCTCCAGGAGAAAAGGGTTTCATCACACATAATGGTTACTTGGGAAGACAAAATGCCATAACTCTGAATGTCCTCCCTTTCTTTCTTCTTTCCCCAGCTTTATATGCTGAGTAAGATGTTGTATGGTATGGAAAACCCTCAGGTCAGGTAGGGTCACCTGTCATGCTGTGTCCCCTCTCAGTTCCTTGTGCAATCCCAGCCTACTCACTGGTGGGGTGGACTGAGAATCACAGAATCATGGAATCAGCCAGGTTGGAAAAGACCTTTTAAGATCATCAAGTCCAACCAGTACCCCGGACTGCCAAGACTACCACTAAACCATATCACTGAAGGCCTCATCTACACGGTTTTTGAACACTTTCAGGGATGGTGCTTCCACTCCTTCCCTAGTTCCAATACTTGATTACCCTCTCTGTGAAGGAGAAGCAGAAAAGACCTTGACTTTGTGTAAACACTGCCCAGCAATAACTAAAACATCCCTTTATTAGCAATACTGTTTCCGGCACAAATCCAAAACAACATCCATACCAACTACTATGAAGAAAATTAATACTATATCAGCCAAAGCCAGCAGACTGTCAGTGACATTGCAGTGTGATCATTCTCAGTACGTTTGGAACCCAGTTGTCTTACCCTAAATCAAAGAAAAAAAAACCCAAATAAACCTGAAGTTCTTAAAAAGTTGAAAGTTTTGTGTAAATAACCTGATATGAAAAGTTATACTGTAAACTCACATGTACTGAAGAATCCACATGAAAGAGTAATCTTACTTGGGACTGAGCCATGAATATAATTTGACCTTGAGTTTGCATTTCCCTAGCCACCAAAGTCAAGCAAACCCAAAAGGTAAGATAGTAGGAAGCCAGGTCTCAACAGTTACAGGTCTTGTGGAATGTTTTGTTCACTGCAAGTATCCAGACAAATTTTTATGTGAGATATTCCTATCTATTTTCCTTGGCTTTGTTTTGAGTAATATAACGTAATCTTCAGAGGCAAAATTTTATTTGAACTGTTTAGACCTGCAGACTATTTAGATTTTTCTGCACCTTGGGCAATAACGTAGTAGGAAATGATTCTTTATAAATACATTCAAGTATATAGACCATACTGCCTATGTACATTTAAAAGGCATTGAAACAATCTAAATTCCTTTAACCCATATATAAAGTCCCCAACTTTAATTCACAAAACTTATACCCTTACCCAATTCATCATACAAATGTGTTATATAAATGGATGAGAAAAAAAATAAAAATATGCTGTAGTTAAGCACTCTGTGCATAGTTTCACTAAACCAGATTAGGACAATGGGATACTTTCACAGGTTTTTCCATAGCATACAGAGCATACTGCTTGGGAAAAAAAACCTTTTTTTCTTTCCATAATGTGCAATCTATTAAGCAACTACAGCAAATAGCTAGAGAATTTATTTTTGCTTTTACACCTCTAAGCAGATTCTGTGTGGGTGGGTTGAGTTGCTCGTGGAGAGTGAAATTCCTGAGGAAGCTTATTACCTCTGCTTTTACTACTTCGGTTCTCTTCATTTTAATAGTATAAACAAGGTATATAAAGAAAATAGTGAGATTGTTACCGCTGAGTTCTCCTCAGAAAAGTGACATAATACTGTGATGTGAAGAAAGATGACTCCTTATTACATGGCTATATTTTACTCTGTAGCATGCAACCAGGCAAAATCTTAGAAAATCCCAAACACTGAAATTTATTGAGACTAGCAAATGAGAATTAAGTCTTTACTGGGATCTTCTGGGAAAACGTTATAATTAATAATTATCTCTTAGCTGGTTTGTTGTTATTTCTCTGTGCCAGCCTTTGACAGACCAGATGTAAACTGCTTTTGGCTGGTTTGTCAGTGGGTTCTCATTATTATCATTTGGGACATAAAACCCTCCCTCACATATTTGTATAGGTAAATCTGGTCACTGACTCTTCCCATTCCCATTTTCTCTGTTTTCCCTCTATCTATAGAGGGAAATATATCTATAATTTCTCTGTCCTGATTGGTGTTAACAACATCTAGTAATTTAGTATCATCTGTGAATTTGATTCTCAGGCTGCTCATCTCTTTTTCCAGAGCATTAATAAATATGTAAAATAAAACTGGGCTTAACACCAATTCCTGTGGCAACCCAACTGGATACCTCTTCACAGCTCAGCACAGCGCTGTTTGTCATGACTCATTATCCTTTGTTTACATTCCTTCAGCCAGTTTTCGATCCACATGACAGCACTCTTATCCAAGACATTATAAATTATTTTTCTAATAAGATTTTGTGAGCCACTCTATCAAATGCTATACTAGAGCCCAGAAATATTGCAGCCACTCTGTTCCTTCTGTATGCTAACCCAGAAAATAGTGAAGAAGCAATTACATTTGTCTGGCATGACTTGTTCTTTGAAAATACAAACTATTTATTGGTCATGGTTCCCCTGTGGTTCCAAGCGATTTTTACGCTTATAATGTTTATTCCATTATTTGAGAAGAGATTGAGAATAATCATACTGGAAGATAACTGCAGATTCTCTCTCCCACTCTTCCTCTTATTCTTGGAAGGCTATCAGCAATTGCTGAGATTCACACCTAGGGTTTTAAGGCAAAGGGAACAGCATTCCTAAAGGCATACTCTTCAGCAATGGGGCATCACATGTGAGAAGTACTACTAGAGCACAAGGAATGTCAGAGAGATAGTACTAGCTATAATCTAGGTGATACAATCAGAGGGACAGGACAGAAAGACATGGAATGGCTGTTACGAAGGGGAGGAGAGCTGCTATGATGGTCTGAACAGAAAAAAGGAGCAGGAGCAGTCAAAAAGGGTCTCAAAACTAGGATTCTATTTGACAGGGGAATTCTAGAGCTGTCTGCTCTAGGGAAGGATCCCTGCACTGTCATTCATTGAGTAATTTTGCCTGGTGCTGTTCAAACAATGAGACATGCCTTGCTTTCCTCATAGTAATTCTTGTGCTGCTGTTTGCATCACATGCCGCTTGGGGCATCAGAAAACAATTAAAATAATAAACCAGTTTCTCTGGGTGAATTCAGATAGTTTGTGCACTATGCGGTTTGCATCTGTAGCCTGTCTGTTGTCATGGCATCTGGGCCATGTTGATTACTGGGGACAGGAGCTTTTGCTCTCATAATGCCATGTCTGGGGCTTGTCCCTTACTCAGGACAGATATACATGAACAGACCTTGCACTGGCTGTATCGAGAGCTATTCTTGCCGGAGAATGGCAGGATCACACCAAAGATCAAATCCTTTTTGTGGAGGGATTACATTTCCTGCCAAATACGTGACATGGTTCAGTTTCAAGCACATACAGAATAAATCTGTGACAAGACAGACGTTTAACAGTGGCTTAGTATCCAGGACTGTCATGGGAGACAGCTTTCAGCATCTGATCTAACCAGATCTTCTGGTCAATGTCTGCATGACCTTGGAATCCATCTCTCTCAAAGAATTTTTAGGAATGGTATCTAATGAAGTTTTAGTACAAATTTATATACATACCTCACAAGTACAGATTTGTACAGTTAAATTATATTGGGAGATGACCCCTGAGAAGCCACTCCTAAAGAAACTAGTTTTCCTTTCTGCCAGATTTTGTCACTGCTCTACAAATCCTCACTCTTTGTGTCATTTACCCACACTTATCCTTGGACTTTAAAATGTAAAAGAGATTACATCAAAGAGATAACAGGTTTTATTTTGTATATCACTATGAATTATCCTGTGAAAACAATGCTACTGAAAATGTAATGGCTGACTTGTGAAAAATGTGTGGACACTTTGAGCATATTACAAAAATTTCAGTCTAGCTCCTGGAAAAAAACCCATCGTAAACTTGCTCAAAAGATTCCTGTTTCTTGCAGTGCTGAGTGCCTGCTCTGAGAGCCCCCAAAAGCCGAACTTTCTGTGCTGGTGACAGTCAGAGGCAGATGCTGTCACTTCCACCCTGGAAACTAACTTCTAATGCAGTTAATGCCCTGCTCAGGAAATGCTTATACAACTATGCAAGGAAAAAATTATAAGGAAGTTTTAAACCAGATATGACAGCCTTGAAGATTTTGCACCATCTTCCTCCTCTGCAATTAAAGAATGTTTAAAGCACACTAACTTGGGATATGGCAGCATGACTATATGATTCCAGGATGCAACCCATACTTCAAGATTGTACCAATTGGAATAGTGCTCTCATGAATAAAATGATGCAGGATAAAGTGTTGTTTATGATTTCTTTTCTCAGCAGATTAGCTATGTACATCTTGTAACACAGGCTGGCTCTGTGGAATATCAAACATGGCAAGAGACCTGTTAGAAAATGAATTGCATTATTCAGCCAAAGCAACATCAGAAATATCCTGGAGTCTACACTATCTTAATGTTGATTTAGAATCATATATTCATATTACTTTTTATGTCTAGTAAAGCAGTGTGATGGAGCCTTTGTTTTGCCAAACTTGTATTATTCCATTTCTCTGAGTTAGGTAAACTGTAATGTGTCTGCTTTACAGATGGGTAAACTTAGCATAAAAAGAGGGAAGCCATTGTTTTCAGTCAAGAATGCCTAAATGTAAGCACTTTCATCTATATTGGCCGTCCATAGTGGAAGTGGCTCTGAAAATTAGCCTTTTTCCATTCATTTGTATGACAGATTATTTTACTTTAAACAATTCTTGGATAAAATACATTAGGCATCCCTAGGGCAGGAACTTGAAATCAAGACTCCCTCATGAAGACATTACCTGCCTGGGTGGAGAAATGTGCTCATAGGCTTGGGGTGATTGAATTGCTTTTGCCAACAGGAGCAGCTTCAGTAGGAGGGATGGAGTGTGTTTCTGCTCTGATACTGTCTGCAGCTGGGTGATTAGAGTGCTTTTCAGGACCAGGGAAGAGCAGGTTTGTTTAGGACTGCATTTAAACTCCTGCATGCTAAACCACTGCTTATGAAGAAGACATTGCCACTATCTTGTTCTCTTTCTCTTTTTCCTCTTTCCATGTTTGAATAAGTGTGACTGCAGCTGCACTGAGCATAGTGCAGGTCCCCATATGTGTATTAGGCATATTATGTTTATAGGACCTCATCCCATTATCAGAATTCCCAGTGGAACTGAGGCACTGGGCTGCTGCTTACTGCTGGCAGGATCAAGGTAGCCCCAAGCGTAACATGGAGCATAACACAGGCATTTCTCAAAATCCTTCTGCTGGTGCCAAAATCCTTTTGTCAAGTTCTGACTAAAGAAGTAAGTAGCCATGGAGCAAGGAATTAGAGAACTCCAGTCAGAAGCTAGTCTTTTCCAGCTGGCATTTTGATAAATGTTGTATATATTATAGTATAGTATAAATTATAGGCATATAAATTACAGCTAGTAGCACAGGATATTGGACCTGCTAGGGGGTTTAGCCTGCATGCATGCCGTAGCCAACATACTGTTTCCATCATTTTAATAACCTTTATAGAGCAGGTGGCTGATGCAGTTAATGCTGCTATCATTTTTCTTTCCTTGTGTGATTTGCTGTGATGACAGTTCCATCATTTCATTTTGAGTATTTAAGGCTATTAGGAAGCATTTTTAGGCAATCATCTGGTATAGGTATTTTCAATGATGCCTAGCATATAGGGAGTCACCACCTTTCACACTACATATTTCTAAGTAAGTATATGACATGTTCTGTGTTAATCTGTAGAAAAACTATGGACAAGATCACCAGCTGTGATAAGCTACCTAGCTTAATTTAGTTAGATGGAGTTACAGCTTTCTGTTCCAGATGGGGTTCAAGGCTAACATCTTAACAATTGCGAAGATTTCAAAGATGTGAAACATTTCTAAGATCATTGAAATATATATTTTGCATTTCAAAGATAAAATACAGAAACCAGTATGTCATCAAACCATTTAATTTTCTTCCAAGTTTGAGAGTAAATTGACAGGAGATCAGCAATTGGCAGGAGAACAAATGAAACATATTGAAAGAGCCAATTTGCTAGTATCGAGGGAGGCAGATGTGTCAGTTTTGCATCTGCTCAAGCAAAGTCCTTGTTGCTGTTTTTTTCCCCTCCTCCTTTTAAAATATATTTAATTATCCAAAGGTTAAATTATTAGATAATTGAATAATCCTTTATAAGTGACCAAGGAGCACTCTATTCATAGAAGAGCCCCTTTCATCACTGTGCTGCTATTCCGGCAGTTTCAGTTCATTTGCAGAAGTTTCTGATTTTTTTTCCCCAGAACTCATCACAGCTGACGCACACCAGATTTCAATTGCAGCTGAGTAGTTTTCTGGGCCCCAATACTCCAGATACCAATTTACTACCTTGTCTTGAACTAGCTGTTAAAAGGGAAGAAAGTGGAAACAACATTGAGATTTCCAATGACAGTCTGCTTGAGAGTATAGGCAGGCATCATGGCAGTAAGCAGAAGGCAAGAAAGCAGGCAAGGGTAAGTGCTTCCATGTTTTTAAATGCAGACAGCAAGGTGGGACCCTTACCTAGTTACTTTCTCTGTGAAGCAGGTAAACAGGCAGACATGAGCTAAGCCTGTCAATAGGTGACATTCAGAGATGTAAGTCTGAAGTGTGGCAGCAGCTGTTGTCTGAGGAAAAATGTACAGATACTGAAATGTGTAATTCTCTGCTCTTGACTTTCACACTATTTGCTAGTCTCTATCTCTTTATTGTTGGTTTATCATCTATTGAATTCTCATATTTTTTAAAATGCATCAACAAATTCAGGTAGCACAGTTATGTAACTTCTAATATTTTATTAATTTTCAAGAGATCTGGTATGTGGTATACACAGGGTGTGTATGCAAGGCTGGATAAACAAAGAATTTCAGGAGAGAAGTAGCAGGATCACTGGGTTTGCAGAAGCTTTATTGCCGAGTTATATATGTGTGAAACAGATTTTGTGTATGCATGGACCCTGCAAACCAGGAAACTGGACATGGGGAAGCTATGTGATTTTTCTTTTATTATTTGAAATAGATGTTTTCCATTGCTAAGAATCCGATACTTGGTGTTTGTGTTGTCTTGTATAAGCTTTAAGTATTAGAGTTGCTAATGTGACTTCAGGAGTTAAAGCTTTAAGTGAAAAAACAACCCACCCCAGCCCCAAACACCTAAATGTTGTAGAATTATTTGTTTCATGTACCTTAGGCATTTCTAAAGCACTAACTGCTGTAGCCTTGAGGTGCCCATTAAAAGTATGCTTAAAAGTAACAAGCTTTTCTGCTCAAAATAGATTATCACAACCTTCACTTTTGGGCATAATCTTTATCTTAAATTCCATGTTATAAATTTTTTTTCACAGGAGAAGAAATTTAGCTGTAAGGAAGGGTTTGGCCTACAGGAGAGAGATGCCTCAGTTTCTGCAAGGCATCCATTGACTGAGCTAAAACACCTCCCCTCTGTGTCTCCAGACCACCTCCAGTGCTCAGCAATGGAAACAACAGCACAGGGCTTAGAAACAAGGGTATGCAGTGTGTAACGTCTCTATAATATCAACAGGGTATTCAAGATTAAATCTCCCAACCGCTTGAATCCATGACAGAATTTCCTTTTTAGCTCTGCTTGTTAGTGAGGAGACCAAGAGACATTTCCAACTATGCAACTTATTCTTGCACCATGCTTCAGTCAAACAAAAATCATTCTGGAGAGCAGTGCTTACAAGGAAGTTTCACATTGTTTCATTTCTTAGGATTCATTATTTGGTTTAAGTTTACCCAGACAAGATCAAGGTGCCAAATGAGTTCGTATTGCTATCAAAGAACATGTGACCTTTAGAGGTTTGAGTCTATTTTATTTAAATTAAAACAGACAAGGTAGAAGAAAGGATTTTGTAGCTGGGGAACAGAAACAAAGGCAAGTTAAGTGATTCCCCAGGCTTAAACACACACTCTATAGCAAAGTCAATAAATTAAAATGAAACCTGTAAGTCTTTCAAGGTCACAGCTTCAAGGGTACATCCAGCTCACCACCTCCAGTTCTGGAGGTGGCTTCAGGAGCATAGATGGAGGTGGAAAATTAGAAAAGGAGACTACAGTGTAAAGGAAAGAGCAGGACCTGCCTTCCGGGAGAAGAAAAGGCAACACAGAGCTGGAATAAAAGTGGCAGAACCCACCTTTTGTATTTGGGAATTACTGGGTGGGGGATGTGTGTGTGTCTTTATGTCAGGGATGTTGCATTCAGCATCAACAAAAACACCTGCTGTCTATCTAGAGGCATATTGTATGTGTAGAATTATGAAGGTCAGTAGAGATGCCTGTATTTTCCAGAAGAGTTTACGCTTGCCTACTTTGCCTCTTGTTATTGGGAGCTACCTCTCACTAAGTAGCCGCCAAAGATGAAATTTCCTGTTGGGCTAGTGACTTCTGATTGTGCTGCTCCTATTATCATCACAACAGCATCCCTCATCACAAATCGGTGTGCTAGCATCCTGCTGACATAAAAGATGTGGACAGTATCTGTCATGCAGGCCATTGGAGAGTCCACAGCCCTTCTCTGTGCTTAATGTAAATGGGAAGTCTTCAGTAGCAGCTGCAAATGTTGAATTATCAGATTGTGTCTACAGCACTTCATGTAATTATTGCCCAAGTGATAGTACAGTGAGATAAGCCTGGCATCGACAAGCAGACTTTTCCACCTTCAGAGTTTGGTTAACAGGCTTGCTGTTTTGAAATGCAAGAAAAGTCCACTCTGTTGGGAAGGATTTAAATAGAAAATTAAATGGGTTTGCATATTGCGCTGCATGACAGATTTTCTGTTAGCTTTCGAAGTCTGCATGATCTAACCAAGCATGTGGAAGTAAAATATCCATTTCTGAGTACTTTAATAGTTGCAGTTATTGTGGAGAAGTGTTAAATATAAGCAGTTAGTCCCAAATGTTATTTTAATCCACTAAATATTCTGTGGATTTGTAATACTGTGTGTTGAAGCAGGAGAACAAGGATGGTCAAAATAATTTTTGGGTATCTTCTCAATTAGCTATCTGTTCAGAGGGAATTTACTTTCTGGTGGTCTTTTCTTTCTCAAGAAAACAAATGTAGACAGGAGATGACTCCATAATTGTGTCTTGACTGGAAATAACTGCAGCTAGAAAATAACTAGAAAAAATTCCATGTGTTCTTTCCATCTCTTTCTAAGAAAGTGCAATTAGTACACCCCTTGCCTCTTTCTGTGAGATGATTGTAGGCAGTGTTATTGCGACGGAACATAAGCTGCTACCGCAGCTGTTCTTTTAAACATACAGTTGAAAACAACAGCTCTGCTATGGTGACAGAAAACATCAAAGCAACAAAACACACTATTTTATCTGATCGGGGTAACAATATCTCAGCTAATAAAATGGCTGCCAACCCTGCTCATTGTATAGATAAGGAAGCTTGAGGATGTCTGCATGCTCTTTGTTGGTACGCCAAGTTGCAATTATCCTATGACAGAGCCCTTCTGGGCTAAGATTGATGAAATATTTTGAGGGGGAAAGCCCTTCAATAAGCAAATTTCACTGGATTTGATGATGACATCGTTTGCACGATGGTTGGCAAAAACATTTTAAGTAAAACTAGGAAAATGAGGCCTTATTTTGTCTGCCTGGGATGTCCTTGCCACATTCATTTATTTGTATTGTATGTTGGATGTAAACAAGTCTAATTCTGAAGTTCGTGTGTTGACCTTTTCTGGCACTGAGATCAAAGTGCTGTCTGCAATAAAGATGAGAAGACTTTATAAAGACTTCAGTGGCTTGTCGTTGTAGGGTATGTTTAAATGTAAAACAACACAACAGTGCAGCCTTTGGCTAAAACAGACACCAAATGAAGTTCTAAAGAAATCTGTTGCTCCACAAGCAGCCCATCATTATCTTGCAGTTTAATGGCCTAAAAGTCGAGCAGTTTCGAAGGCAATTTTTCCTCCTTTGCCTTAACTCACAGGGTGACTCTGCCACTTGTCTCTAACAGATGTAACGTGGATGTTATGACATTCTTTTCCTCTTAACTGGTTTCCTTACTCAGTTTCCTGTGTGGATTTGGGAACTGGTAAAGTCCTCCTGAATAATAGTCATCTCTCTATAAAATGTCAGCCTTTCCAAAGCACATAATTACCTTTTTTGTAACAGAGTGTGCTGCTGTCCTATCCCAAACATGCCATTTTCTCTGGCTTCAGTATCCCCTATCCCAGATTTTTCAATGCATCTCTGGAGGAGATTCTGAAGGTTAACATTATGGTACCTGTTCTGAAGCAAAGGCAGCTGCAGTAAGAATTTAAGCTGTAATCCAGTTATTTTCATATTTAACAGCTTGATGACTTGAAAATAAATGTCTTCTACACACTACCTTTTTTTGTGCATAGCCTTTATTTAGATTTGTGAGGTAAACGTACTCCACTTGACTGAATAAACTAAAGAAATGTTTAATGCTTACTGTAACATTAAGTTTGCAACAAATTCAAGCATAGAGAACCTTTCCCAACAAATTGTTCTGAGATCATCAGCACCTTGACTGAGCTGGGACTTTTGGAGGAAAACTAAGGATATCCTATAGAACTGCCTGTGCTGGTACATCCAGAGGCAGGCGCAGAGGACAAAAGGCAATGACTTTTTTTAATGAGCAAAACATTTGATACATGATGCAATAGTTTTCCTGGTTTAAAAATAAAGTAAGAGTCTTCACTGCTGCTTTTGAGTAAATCAGTTCCTTGTCCAACACTTGCAAAAAAGAAGCTTGCAGCATATCTTCACATATCTAATAAATTGCCCAACTTTCAGAGATATTTAACATACTGTAGAAATCAACCCAATGCTTCTGCAAGTTCATTCTACTTGATAATCAAGATGTTTATCTTGATTATGTTTGCTTGAGCTTAGATTTAGGCACTTACTCTGAGAGGTTTATTTCAATAAATGAAGGGAAGCTACTTTTTTGTTGTTGTTTGTTTTTTTAGTGATTTGCTTGGGAAACAAGTTTTTAGCATTTCCCACCGAGAACTTTGCAGCTGAGTAATGCTTAGAAAAATAACAGTGAAGCCTTCTGCAGTTCCTCCCTCTCTGACAGATACCCAGCATGGCAGTCTGTGGAAATCTGTTATGTTTTACATGAATTTATTCAGTACTTTATGAAAATCCTCCTTTTCTGTGGATTCTGCCTTCTTAGTATGTAAATTATACCCCTCACTTTAATCAGTGGCAGCAGTGTTTTCTCTGTGTTTGTAATTGGGACTTTGTCTCCAAGTGTTGTCTGAGCAGACACAGCACAGTACTGCATAAACCAAGTCAGGCAATAGCAAGCAGTGTGGCTGTGCAGCACCCTGCTATATCCAGGCTAATGGAGTCTGTGTTTAAAGGGCTAATTAGCCTGGTTAGAGGGTGGCACTAACGTAGCCTCACTGCTTGCAGTGTGACCTGCCTCTGAGCTCCATGTCGCCCTCTGTTGTGGTATACAGGCATACCTCCATTTGCCAAAAGATACAAAGCATTTATACAACATATCTACACCCTTCTGCCTGTCAGCACTCCCAGGCATAAAATGCACATAATAGCACTTTATGTGGCAGGTTGTATTACAGTAGGCAAGCTTGAAAGTGTTTTCAGTTCTGACTTGTGCCACATTTCAGTGTTATTTCCTGTTAGAAGTATTACTTCTGTCCAAACTGTAGATATGTTTTTAATGGAACTTTTATATTTTTGCCTACTAAGTGTGTTTTGTGTCTTTGGGATAATAAAGTCTAAGCCCCTGTACCTAAGAATAAATACCCTTGCTAGAAAATGGCAGTTATGTAGACAACACTGATTATGAATAAACAGAGTATTTCAACCTAGTATGTAATAACTATTTAAAAGCAAAGTTGTTGTTGAAGTCAGCAAGGGAAAAGTCAATTTAGAGTGAATTAGAATGCTATATGCTCCCCTCACAATCAAAATTCATTAAGGGACCTGAGTAAGTTAACTCTTTCTGCCATTAGACACAGAGCTAAAGTTTTCCAGATTGTATGCCTCAGAAAGAAAGGTCCAGAACGAGCTATCAAGACTATTTGTCATGAGGAGACCACAGGATCCATCTCTTCAAAGCTCTAGGGTTCAGGAGGGAGAGATGAAAGAAGAAATCTGGCCTTTAGAGCAGTCTGGTTTTTGGAAGAGGTTGCTCCAAAAAGGAGAAGGGCTGTATACTTTTCAAATGAGCAAGTTCTGCTAAAATGATACTTGGCTATTATATGGGAAAACGACTGATTACCAAAAACCTGCAAGCCTTTAACTAAGCCTGAGCAGTACCATAGACCTAACTTCTCCTGAGCTTTATAACCTCTAATTCCATTTGCATCATTACATTTAGCTTTAATTCACATAAGATGACAAAAAAAAAAAGGGGAGGGGGGAGAGGAAGGGGCTGGGAAGGCAGACAGGCACCAAACACTATATATTTTTATAGTGCCTTTTGTTATCAAAAATGAAACATTGGGATCAGTTTCTGAGATATCACTGTCAGTAGTTACGGCATTTTCACCATGGAGTTAAATACTTACAGCATTGACAGTAGCTGGAAATACTTCAGTGGTTATTGTTGAAGTCATTAGTCTAGCTGAAGTAATGCTGGCATGTTTTCCCTCTGGGTAGAATTCCTCAGTCTAATTGTCTCCTCCTTGCCAGACCATATTTGATATCTTCAAGTTTGGAGACTGGACATTTTCCAGTAATTAATGGCTTTTCTCAGTTATAGATTGAAATTATTTCCTTCTGTGAATTAGTCTATTATCCAGTAGTGAAGCTATTCTATTCCAGAGCATTTAAATGGGATAACTTACCAATAGGGCTAATACAAAAAACATACTGTCACAAAGCCACATGAAAGCTATGCAGGAGATGCTTAGTTCACATGTAAGTTTTTTACAAGAATGACTTTAAAAATAGACATAAATATATACATTATTATTTGCTGTTGGTATTATCTTCTAATGACCTAACCTTAATATTAATTTAGAGCAATATAGGTCCATGCACTCACAGACTTGCATTATAAGTCGCCTCACCTAACCTCCTGAATAGTACTGACAATCAAATTTCATCAGGCTACTCTTGTCTTCAGTACTATAACTTGGGTTTGACAAAAGTACATGATGGACTCAGTGTCTCTGATGCCCAGACTAGACTCCTTAAAGTACTTTGTCCACTCAGAGCATAATTAGCCCGTGGTTTCAGAAATCGATGAATACTGTTGCACAATGGGAAACAATAGCCTCTGTAGTCACTGTTTTATGGCCTTCCATGTTATTTGAGCTATTACTTCTCTCAAAGCAATTTTGCCACATATTTTATTGTATTCTGCTTTTTAATTCCAAAGTGGAACATAATACAGATCTCAAGGGTAAAAGCAAGAAATGTTTTTAATACTGTTTCAGATATGTTACAGCAAATTATTTTTCAAAGGACAAAATTTACTGAAGATAATGTAGTATTTCATAATGTACCGTCTATTTTTAAGCAGCAGATTCAAAACCATGAAGAGAGACTTCTGGTTAAACACTGAGCCTTGTTGTCCTTTCTACATATGGATCTGTCCTTGTTGCCCAAATAAAGGCTTCCTATTAAAGCTCTTAAATCGTGTTATATCACGATCTAGCAAAAACCTTTTTGTTAGAATTCAGTTTTGTTTTTTTCCTT
Organism: Psittacus erithacus; assembly: GCA_009867235.2. Taxonomy (NCBI): domain Eukaryota; kingdom Metazoa; phylum Chordata; class Aves; order Psittaciformes; family Psittacidae; genus Psittacus; species Psittacus erithacus. Next base: position 29,700 of record WYDI02141877.1, on the reverse strand, counting down.
CCAAAATGCTGCTAAAATGGTAAACGTAAACTAACAGAATTTATCTCCCCAGGGCCATGAAGGTAGTCTGGAAATGTGAGATGCAAAAATTCGTGGTCATCCTGACATCCAGTCTTGCACTTCACTTGCCATTAGATGGGGCATTGTTGAAGTAGCCAGAGAGATCATGACCTCCAAGTGATGACCCTTGTGAAACTGGCTGTAGGAGACATCCAGCTAGTAGCTTTTGGGAATTAGATATGGACAGAGTAATCCTGATATGGGTATATTGCCTTTCTTTGGATGCATTGAACATCTATTGCATACAGTTTAGTGAATACCAAGATTAGGTGCATGTCGTGTACAACCTCTGCAGCTACTATGGAACTATTTCCTCTACAAGAAAACAATTTACAGATTTAAATGTAATATGCAAAAGAAAGTTTGAATTTAGACAAATACCAGAATGTGTCATGCTAAGTTTATATATTTTGATTCAGAAAGTTGTGCAGAGTTTTCAGAAATTAATGTTGGAAATAACGAGAACCAGGTGCATTGGGAATGAAACAACTTTGAGTCTTATTTCTCTACTATTCTATATAATATGCTATTATACAGTAGCTACTGGAGTACTGGGGGGATATGTATATGCAACATAAATTGTGGCATTTATATATATGGAAGAAAGGGTTAAACAATGTAATTACGATACATCTACTTTCATGATGCCAATTTTATGCCAGCTTTACAGTACATAGAAAATGCAATGGGAAGCCTGTGAGGAATTACAATATCTGCTTTTTTTTCTTTTTTTTGCTTGCTTGTTGTTGGCTTTTTTTGTTGTTAGGGTTTTCTTGTTTAGGTGTTGTTTTTTTTTTGGTTTTAAATGCAGTTCTATTTTCAGTGCTGAAACAAAACTTCTGCTTGGGCTGCCCATTCAGTTCTGCAGGGGCATAGTTATCTACTGGCAAATCCCTCTCAGTGAAGGACAGATGTGCTGCTCACTTTCCTTTAAGCAAAAATATTCTGATTGTGCATGTACTATTTTACTTTTCAGTTTAAGGATGTGTTCCAGTGAAAACAAGCAAGTTAGCAACAAAAGTAAAAGTTGGATTGGGAATGATGGTATTAAATAACTGGGAAGTTTCTGAAACCCTTTGGCTGGTTGCATTCAAAGAAACATTGAAACCTGCACACTGCAGGCAGTTCGAATCCAGCATGTTCCCATTCATATGCACTTCTCCTTACTTTAATTCTGTGTTCTTGAAGGAAGTGAACCAAGACACTGATGATGTGTCTCAGTTACATTCTCTCTAATCCCTGACTAGTAAACTTGACACAGGGTGTCTGCTGGGAAGTTGAGGCTGGGTAATTAGATCTGTGTGGGGTGAGGAAAGGAAGAGAATGTGGTCTTCATCCTTGATTTCTGCTCTTGGCGGGTTTTGCATTGTTGCTTCTATAAAGCAAAGATGTAGGTTAATGGGAGCCACTCCTTGGACATTAGTGAGTTTGAGGTCAGGCCCTGTTACGGAAATAGACTCTTCATGAGCTTGAACCAAACATGAACATGCTTCTGCATTCACTTGTGATTGAACAGAACAGTCCTGCTATTTCAGAGCCTGCCGCAAGAAGGAGTGACAGAGCAGGTCAGCTGGGGAGAAGCCTTCTTCAGAACAGAAATGAACCTGAGCCTGCCTTTTAGTTCAAATACTGTCATCTGCCTACTCAAGGGAGAAATTAATCAGTTGGATCTTAATTTCTGGCTTCTACACGTACAATATTAATCACCCCAAACAAAATGGCAGTCAGTGATTTCCATCAACATCAGTTAAATTACCTTTAACATACAACTATCTCTGTGCCTGGATAGTTAATCCATAAACCATTACAGAAATCCATGTGCCTTCTCATTTGTGTCCACTACCACGTGCCATCTATGTAATAATCTTCCGTGCCTCACGCTGTTACTGGCATTAAATATTTGAAACTGCCCATTGTGCACTGTGGAGGGCTCCCAAAGCAGACAATCTTTCACAAGCATCTATATTGCTTCCAGCCCAGGCTCCCAAGCATGGTGGAAACACAGTGCTACTGCTGCCACATGGTGTTCAGGACCCTTGGAACTTAGTCCTATGTGACTGAAGGAGAAGTTCATATCCTGACAGAAAACAGCACTACTTCTTATCAGCCTTTCCTGCATGCTTCTAGTGAGTTCAGTGAAGCTCATCAGATAATGCTTAATGTTTCTCTGCCTCATTCAAGCTATGCTGTCTCTCGCTTACCCCCTCTTTCACATCGTCACATAACATGATGGCGCTGCAGTGGGTTTCATATATAAACTGTAAAGTCGTGATGCATTTCCCAGCTGTATTTTCTGAATAAATATCTTTCTTGTTTTGATTTGAAATTTGGGAAAGTGCTGCCCGGGATTTTTTCTTCCCCGTTTACTAAGCTGTTTTCCTTCTGTCTTATCTCTTGCTTGGGACCAGAATGTTTAGATTTGAGTGGTAATGTCTCACTCATTCACATCCTGTCAGATGGGAGCCTTGGGTTGTTTGAGTACACAGGATGACTAACCATGAGCTGTGTGTGACTTGAACTGAAAATGGGGTTATTGTTTATCCTCTCTTATTCAGTGCCAGTTTTCCAGAGATTTCATCTGGTTTCCAGTTTTCCAGAGATTTCATTTGGTTCTCACTCCTCACCACCAAAGCCAGTCTGACAACCCCAGCAGATCATCTTCATCCTGGATTTTATCCATTTTACCGTCCTTGACATTACTCTACTGCAGTCTCACGCCTTCTTTAGCTTTGTATTTTAGCAGGTCACCAAGCCAGGTGCTCAGCTGGGGAATTAATGCTGCCTTCCTGGGTGGAAGGGAGAAGGGAAGCCTGGAGTGCTGTAGGTGCAAGGAGATCATGGTCTGCTTCCCAAAGAGTGAGTGGCAGCTCCAAGTCCCTTGCACCTGAGCTGTAATGTGTGTTGTGCTCCTCACCTGCACCCCTGATGGGTACCCCTGAGACCCTGCTCACCGCATCAGCAGGTGATGCCTGACCAGCTCTGACTTGTGCCTCTAATAGAAGGGGTGAATCTTCACAGCATTCACAAGTCCTCCCTTCATGACCTGGTTAGGGAAGGGTTGTCAGACAGACAATAAATAATTAATTTGGGGTTTGGACACCCAAACTGAAGCTCCTCAATTGCAGCTGCACAACTCAGAAGCTTTCTTGCTGAGTCTCTGATGGTCACTGCATCTTTCAGGTCTCCTCTGGGGCAAGTGGTGGGGGCATGTTGCTACTGTCTGCAGTGCATTTAGACCCCTGCTTTCCAGGAGGGGAGGTATTGCTGGGGAAAAGGTGGGACACGGCTATTTAACAGCTATTTGTTCTCACCTTTGCGTCTGTTTCACTGATTTGAGCACCCTGTTTCTTTTTATTCTCAAATTCCTGCAGATACTTGTCTGGGTAAATGGTTTATTTGCAGTCAAGGACCCGCACTTTAAAGATTCCCTCCTCCGCCCCCCCCCCCCCCCCCCCCCCTTTCCCCATTACCAACACCAAAACTAAACATTTTTTTTTTTTTTTTTTTTCACCTGTTTAAAAGCG